>CAJHNH020000475.1:47500-115000 GCA_905116865.2 Candidula unifasciata
AGGACTTTCCATGCTTTCCTGTCCTGTGCAATCTTTAGTGCAGTTTTCCATGACAAAATGCCGCACTCAGGTCACTTTCCATCGTTCGTCTCCATGTTGTTTTTGGGCGCCCCTGTTTTCTCTTTCCCTCTGGTGTCCATGTGAGAGCTGTTTTGGCAGGTATATCAGAAGTCATTTCCATAACGTGGCCAAGCCATTTCCATCTTCTCTTGGTAATCATACTGTCTAAAGTTTCTTGGTTTGTGGCTTGAAGTAGTTTAGTGTTTGAGATTGTATCTGGCCAGAAAATTTTGATAATTTTCGGTAGACATGTGTGGTGGAAGGTGGACAGCTTGTGTGCATCCTTTTTGGTCATTCTCCAGCATTCCGCTTCATAAAGAAGAACTGGCAAAATGAGTTCGCTGACATAACTGATAATAACGTTCACTGACATAACTGATAATAACGTTCGCCGACATAACTGATAATAACGTTCGCCGACATAACTGATAATAACGTTCACTGACATAACTGATAATAACGTTCACTGACATAACTGATAATAGCGTTCGCTGACATAACTGATAATAACGTTCGCTGACATAACTGATAATAACGTTCGCTGACATAACTGATAATAACGTTCGCTGACATAACTGATAATAACGGCCGCGACATAACTGACAATAACGTTCGCCGACATAACTGATAATAACGTTCGCCGACATAACTGATAATAACGTTCGCCGACATAACTGATAATAACGTTCGCCGACATAACTGATAATAACGTTCGCCGACATAACTGATAATAACGTTCGCTGACATAACTGATAATAACGTTCGCCGACATAACTGATAATAACGGCCGCTGACATAACTGACAATAACGTTCGCCGACATAACTGATAATATCAAACATGACTGCCTGGTTTTTTAACCACGGCAGCAGTAAAGACTGAACCATCTCTTTCTGAAAACAGAGTTCCGGGCGCAGGTGACAAATAGCGGAAGCTTCGGTGGAAAAAGCCATGGAAAATAATATTCAGAATGAGAATACTGGCCGCAAAGATAAGCCCTCTAGAATAGCACGCCATCTTCTAAAATCTGGACACACGATGACTAAATGCAATGTATTTCAAATCATTTATACGTCATAACGCTCAGATTTCTCAAAGCTTTCGCGATCCGCCACCTGCGCCCTTCAGTTATTGCCAACTGTGTTGTAGCAACAATGATATCACTGTGCTGGGGCTCAAGTCACATGCCCCTGACTTTCATCTTCAGAAATGTTAGTCCTTGGGTTATCTTAGATGAACAGCCCTGCTCCCAGAGTTCAGAGCACTGCTCCTCGACTTTTTTTTTTTTTTGACACCTGCAGGAAACCACAACAGAGAAACATGTTTTGCGGGCCACCTAACAGGTAGCTACACACTTGGCTTGGCTTGGTTTCTCTTGTTAACTTCACATTTAAACAGAATCCCTGAAGGGGGAGCTTTAGGTTATAATGGTGACTAGGTTATGTGTGCCATTTTATTTGTCAGCACTGCACACCACCAGGATCCATGAAAAGGAGTCTTGCAATGTTGAGGCGATCAATGGACGTAACAGGCCACTTAACAGATCACCAAATGAGAACGACCCAGTCAGAGAATCAAGTAAAACAAGGAGAGGATGCTGGGTCAGCTGTACCCGATAGTAGGGAACAACTTATCCACAGTTGTTGAGAGGTAATGCTTCACCAGGCCGATAAACCACCAGTCCGACAAGCCACCAGTCCGATAAGCCACCAGTCCGATAAGCCACACAAGAAGGAAACAGATTACGCACTAAACTGTGAGCTTCTGTGGTGAAGCTGCCAGATCCTCGTCTGTGGAAGATAGTGGATTCAAATCCCTATAAAGCCAAATTTTCTATTTTCGGACATGACCTTGGCTCCTACGTCGACCCAGCCTTAACTGGGTACCAGGTAAAGTCTTGGGAAGTAAAGGTGGTCAGTTGATGTTGACCACATCGCCTATCTAGTGATCAATAAAAAGTAATAGTCTAGCCTCACACGCCCATTATATAATTGGCATGTAAAGGGACCGTTTGTTCTACTAAACGACTGGATTTTGTTTTCTTGTATAACTCGATCAATCTCCTTCTCAGAAAAGACGAGAGATAAAATGTCTGCTCTCTTTGCTGGACTCGCCATGTTCTATTTATCATGGATCAGGGCCACCTCGACGGCAGTGTGGGCCTCTGGGCAGACCAATGTGCTGGGGCCCTAACGACAACCTCTCACAGGAATAAAATGTAAATAGTCAGTCTTCTTCTTCTTCTTCTTCTTCGATCCTTCTGTCAGAAAACATATCGGGAGGTCGCTAGCCTTTATCTTCTTCTTCTTCGCGTTCACCAGGTGTAAACTCTGGCGAAAAGTTTTGGTTGTTCATCCACTTTTGGACTACAGTCCTTTTCCAGAACCTGAGTTTTGCGTGTGCATCCGTTTTACAGATCTGACTCATTTGTATTCAGACTGATGGCTCCTTGCCTTTCAGGCACATGCACTCCGACTTTGAAGGAAACTCCCGATTAGTCGACTCCTACGACATGCTTTTGGGTAGGCAGTGGGTCTATTCTTGTTTTCCCTATAATAGGACCCCGGAACCCACACGGGAAGCTAGCCTTAAGGGCTAGCCTTTAGGAAACATATCGTGCAGTCCATATCCTCTCGTGTACCACGTAGCTTTGTCTTTATTGTGTCTGGAACAGGCCAGATTGCGTCTCTGTTGGCAGCATACAGTTGACAATGTTGGAGCACATGATCAGCATTTTTGGGTGCCACTTTGCAGAGACATGTCTCCGTATTTCCTACACTGAAAAGGTTGAACATACGTTGACGAAGTCTGCTGTGCCCAGTCCTTAGTTTGAATATAACACATTGTCCCTCTTTAGAGAGGCGACGAAGCGAGTCTAGGAGAGAGAATTTGGTGTGTGTATCCGGCCATCTTTCTTGGATACTAGATTGTATTAATGTGTTCGTCTGTTGGTGGGTTAAGTATCTGTTTGGTTGTACCATGTCACTGACACTTCTGGCCAATCTGTCCGCTATTTCATTGCCTTCCACAGTGACCTGGAATCCACTGCAGTACAGATTGTTCTACTGAGGAGCCCAAGCAAATCAGCTGTTGCGTCAGGTTTACACATTGAGTGTCTTTTGGGTTAACAATTGCTTGTAGAACTGACATAGAATCAGTCAGAAAGACCACTCTGCTATATTTGCTGTACTGTTGTCCATTCAGGAAAGAACATGCTGCCAGAAAAAAAAGCCTGCCTCTGCTCTGTAATTGGAGGAATATGAACCTGTTGGTACAGCCTGGTTGATTTTTAAACCATTTGGGCATTCTATGTATATTCCTCCTCCTCCATCTCTTACTGCTATCTTGGCTGAACCATTTGTGTACACTCTAATTCAACTCTGGTGTGGATAAAGTCTGTTCGTCTCTCCTTCTGTAGTTGATTTCATATCAGTGCTGCTCATTGATGATTTGGAGGACATCCCTGTTACAGTGGTTCTGACTGTTGGCAGGCTATCCCTAAGCCAAAGGGGAAGGGGGGTTGTGGACTGGGAGGGGGGGGGGTTGTGGGGGGGGGGGGGCAGTCGTTGTAAGGTTTCAGTGGAAAACTTGGTTTTATAGGAGGGAGTTTGAGGACAGCGAGCTTGGCATTTGCGTTCTTTGTAAAACAGGTTGTCTTTAGTCTAGCCTTCTGGGGTTTCTGCAGTATTGATTAATAATATTAAACATAGGTGAATGTTACTGGATCTTCAGCAAAACTGGAGTTAAAACATAAACACACTTTAGACGGCGCAGTAAGGAATTGCTACGAACTTCTTATATGGCGAGTCACTTGACAAATACAAGATCAGTTTGGGTCCTCTAGGCTCGTGGGGGGCCTCGCAGGCCCACGCGTTAAGACGGTCCTGTCATGGATTGGTCTGAACTTTTTTACTGAGTCTTATCTACAGATAGGCAACATCTTAGCGACAGAGACATCTCCAACTCTTTTGTCTGTCGTTGATTGAAAAGGTAAATACAAGCCGGCCCTGTCTGTCTTTGTTTGAAGTTATCATGCACGTACTTTGTCCAAAGTGAAAATGTGCGTTAGTTCTTTGTAAATCTGAACCATTGGTGCCTTTTTTTTTTGTCACAAGGAGATTGATATCCGTCCTACCATAGATTACAGTTTACGTGTATTGTCAGCATTCACGGCATAAAATTATGTCAATTGCTTGTGTGCCTTTTTGTTTGTTGTTGTTGCTGTTGTTGTTTCAATCATTATTATCACCACCACCACCAATCCAGTCATCGTCATCATCACTACCACCAGCATCACTATCTTCCTCGCCATTACTAACATTATTAGCATCATTATCACCACTACCAATAAATCATTACCATTAATAATACAATAATCACCATCAATATTACCAATACAATCATCACAATCAACATTGCCAATACAATCATCATCATCATTAACATTACCAATACAATCATTATCATCAACATTACCGATTGAATCATCATTATCATCAACATTACCAATACAATAATCATCATCAACATTACCGATACAATCATCAACATCAACATTACCAATACAATCATCAACATTACCAATACAACCATCATCATCAACATCATTAATACAATCATTACCATCAACATTACCAATAAATCATCACCATCGACATTACCAATACAATCATCACCATCAACATTACCAATACAATCATCACCATCAACATTACCAATACAATCATCACCATTACAATTACCAATACAATCATCACCATCAACATTACCAATACAATCATCACCATCAACATTACCAATACAATCATCACCATCAACATTATCAATACAATCCTCACAATTTACATTATCAATACAATCATCACCATCAACAATACCGATACAATCATCTCCATCAACATTATCAATACAATCCTCTCAATTTACATTATCAATACAATCATCATCATCATCAACATTATCAATACCACAGTTATTACCATCGTTGTAATACCAGCGCACACAAAAACATCATATCATCTTTTTTTCTTGTTTCTTCTTCTTCTTCTTCTTCTTCTTCTTTTTCTTCTTCTTCTTCTTCTTCTTCTTCTTCTTCTTCTTCTTCTTCTCCTCCTTTTACTCTTCTTTCTTCTTCCTTTTCTTCTTCTTCTTCTTCTTCTTCTTCTTCTCTTCTTGTCCTCCTCCTCCTTCTTCTCATTGTCGTCTCATACTCATGAAGAGGAAGAGACTACCCGGGTGAAAAACCGTGAGAGAGAGAGAGAGAGAGAGAGAGAGAGAGAGAGAGAGAGAGAGAGAGAGAGAGAGAGAGAGAGAGAGGGGGGGGGGGGAAGCAGAGACAGACAGAACACGTAACTTAAAATGAAAAAACCAGTCGATTTTAGAGAGCGCGGGCAACAGCAATGGGAATATATGGAAGATCCATGATTAAAAAAAAGTACAAAAAAAGTAAATAAAAAAAAAAATTAGCGACAGACTGCCAATACTTTCACTTTTTCTTTCAAGTTTAACCATTGTATACCTTTGTTGTCTGCATTTTTGTGGCGTCTGCATATTTTTGGGTATTGTATATGAGAAATGTCCCCAACATTGTTTTCATTCCTGTATGTCAAAAACGTCTACTTGTTTTTACCTGGCTTAAAAACATTCACAGACAATCACTTCTTGTGAAAACTATTCGACGCTTAAAAAGAGACCGTTGTTTTCCATTAACGCCCTAACAAAAAGGCTCTTATCTCTGTTGAAACGACTTTGGCACTCGGATACCTGCCACACATAGTTAGACCGGGATAGTAAAGATCAAAAGATTGACAATAAGGCAACAATGTTCCTTTGTGTGCCCACATCAAACACAGACCACCCGGGGTAACGCTTGAATTCAGACACTTCAAATCCTCTAGTTGAGTATTGCTGTGCGTTCGGCATTATTGGCGGATAATGATGTAGACATGTAAAGACTAATGTCTGTCTACGATTCGAACAAAGCAGTCCAGGGGTTCTCAAGTTTTACTGGTAAATTATTTTTTTTTTGGGGGGGGGGGGGGGGGGGGAGTCTTAATGGTGAAGTGGTCAAACCGTTTGCCTCGCGCTCTGAAAGTCGTGTGTTCGTTCCACGGCGGCGCCGTTCGGTTCCACGAGTTTCTACAGTGATACCTGGAGCTACGGAGGTAGTGCTCTGTGTGACGCTCTCTGCAGACACATAGCTATTCTATTGACATTGCGATCTGTGTAAAGCAAGGATCGTGGTCGCAGGACTCCGGGCCGATACATAGGCTCTCTCTTCTCTTTAAAGCTCCAACGACTGATTATTAACTGAGTGGCTTGTGCTCTTTAGGGAATATCTATCTAGCAGCTCCAAGTTTTGCCACAATTTCCACCAAAATAGACAGGGACACCAATGTTGCCAGTTTGACGCGCAGTCTGTTGTATGTGTGTTGTGTGTGTGTATGTGTGTTGTGTGTGTGTGTGTGTGTGTGTGTGTGTGTGTGTGTGTCTTTCGTATTATTCTATGTATTCTTTCGTCGCCACATCCATACATTATTCTAGGGACGCCGAAACCTGAGGGATCATGCACCTTGAACCCCCTCTCCCCCTCACCCACTGAAAATGATTTTTAAAAAGGGGGAAATGGAGCGATGAAACCCCTTATAAATCGTGTAATGGGACAAATGGGACCAACAAGCGACATCACTAACCATTTACAGATATAGCCTTAATCTTAGCCTTAGTCTTACTCTTAGTCTTGGTCTTAGTCTTAGTCTTGGTCTTAGTCAAAGTCTTGGTCTTAGTCTTGGTCTTGGTCTTAGTCTTAGTCTTGGTTTTAGTCTTGGTCTTAGTCTTAGTCTTGGTCTTAGTCTTGGTCTTAGTCTTGGTCTTAGTCTTGGTCTTGGTCTTAGTCTTGGTTTTGGTCTTATTCTTGGTCTTAGTCTTGGTCTTAGTCTGTCTTACTTTTAGCCTTAGCCTTGGCCGTGGTCTTAGTCTTAGTCTTACTCTTAGTCTTGGTCTTAGTCTTAGTCTTGTTCAGGGGGATGATAAAAATCCACGCAGCCAGCAGTGGGTTTCGATCGCGGTACGTTGGAATTACAAGTGGAACTCGCAACGCTCAAGCGACAGACATAGCTAGCATCTTTGTGGGGGCAATTCACTCAGTTGACCTAAATCTGTGCTGGAATTGACGTAAATCTCGCAAGCCAAATCTCAAAGGATATATGGCTACCATAGGCTGCAAACTTCCCGAGAAGTAGAGGTGACCGGCGTGATGCTGACCATATCACCCATCTTGTGCCGATTGGTCTTTAATAAAATATAGGTCTGTTACACTCTCAAATCACGGGTAAATGGTGTCTTTCAAAGGAGTGACCTGTGCCACCGCAAACCGAATCAAACAAAGTGTCTTCGACCATGTACAGAAGGTGTTATAGATTTCTTGACTGAGCCCCGAATTATATCATCGTGTATCAGTTTTGCGTGTGTATGTGTGTGTGCTTGTGTGTGTGTGTGAGAGAGAGAGAGAGAGGGAGAGAGAGAGAGAGAGAGAGAGAGAGAGCAAGAGAGAGAGAGAGAGAGGAGGTAGAGAAAGAGAGAGATAGAGAAAGGAGAGACTAATTCTCTATAACACGCGAGGAAAGGTCATTTGTTGTTACTGTCTTCACTTTGAGTTATCCAACGATAAAAACATACAAATGGCGTTTCCACGTATCACTGTGAAGCGATTTTACCCACAGGGATAAGAACCACTGGAGGAGACAGGTGTCGAGAAACTATACTCTAAGGGTGGTATGTGGAGAAGTTGTCTACGGTAAACAGGCCAGAAATAGATAGACCATGCTTCGTTTGCTAGACAGCAATGTGACCTCTCAAGCACTTTCACTATCTCTTCACGGTTTTATTTTCTCCTCAAAAAAATACTTACCACACAGTGTCTATTACAGATGCACTATCAACGACCAGTTAGCTTATTAACTTCCGGTTAAAATGGACGCTAGACAGCGGCGCTGTTCGAAGCAGAGGCAAATTTTTTGCTTCTGCTGGACGGTGGCCGAAGTATTTTTGCTCCATTTGTAGACAGCTTCTGAGTTGAATGCATGGCGTGACCCTGTGAGCTGCGGATTGCATTTGGAATGTATTTTCGACTGTGACCAACGTGGTGTTGTGAATTGTAGATTCAGAAAATGGCGTGATGCCGTGCAGTGTTGGCGGTGCCCGTATCTGGTTAAAATTGATCGCGTGGACAACTGCTGAACTGTTGGCGACAAGTTCTGCTATCATCAATGATGAACTGAATTTCTAATGTTGGACTGTTTGTGCTAGCACTTCTGATGGCTACCGTATGCTTTAATGCGAGTGTATGCTAGATATGCTGAGACAGCAGTCTGTCAATATTTCCACAAGGGACTGTGATAAACATTCTGAGTGTTTTTCGTTGGCGCAGGAGCGGAGCAAAGATGGGGCGACCCGTTGCTATGAAGCTGAAACTAAGACTACCAGACTACCACACTACCAGTTAGCTTATTGGTAGCCCAATGGACGACTCGGTCATCGGTCCGAAGGTGGTAGGGTCTGGGCAATTGCATCAACACTACAAAGGTCCTTTACATTACTACTTGGTGGTAACCAGTTTTTGTTTTGTGTTTTGTTTTTATTCATGCATATGATGCAAATGCCTAAAATGGGTACCAGGATGACTGTCCTGAGGAAGTAAAGACGGCCGGCGTAATGCTGACCACATTACCCACCTAGTACCGATAGTCTGTAAAAATATGGGAGCTCTTCCCATATGCCCGATACGCATAAGGCGTGAAAAGGGATCTTTATTTTACTTACTTACTTATATGATGCAAATAAATACAGGCTACACAATATAACCTATTGCAAACACCCCATCCCTTTTTTTCCTCCCTTCCCGGGTAGTTGGTTGAACGGGGTCGAGTTTGTCAAAAAATATGCCTAGAGGAAATAAAAGAAAGCTGTAGGTAACGTACTGCCCGGGGGTTGGGGGGATTGGGGGGGGGGGGTTTAAACGGTCTCTTCACTTTACCACACAACAGGCTGTTCAGCCAGTAACCAGTCAAGGCAATTTTCCCAACCCTCAGCTAAACCCACGTGGGTTTTGGGACCCACCCTGGATTTTTTTGTTAAGGCGTTACGCAACGGTATGCGCAGTATCGGCATGTGTTTTCTATGTTACATTTTTTTGTTTTCAGTGCTACTATCATGGACGCAAACCACTGAACGTAGAATTTGCCTTAAAAAAAAGACTACAACAGACACACGATGCTGGGGTTTGTTCTGTAAAGGATATGCAACTAACTAAACTATAATGGACAGTATGTGCTGAGTGCCGCACCTCATTAAAATACTTAATGGTGAATACCGGCACCATTAAAAAAAAAAAAAGGGAAAGAAAAGTCCTGTTCCTTGTCTCCCTAAACTGTATATCCTAGATGTGATTTTTTCAGTTCAGTTGTTTTGGGCCAAAAAGTGAGTATATAGCAGCCTCGCTGTAGACTACAACACAACTTGTCTGTCGCCCTTTTTTAAGGGTAAAAAGAATAAATCATATACTGTACTGGTTCTATCATAGACTGTACTGGTTCTACCATAGACTGTACTGGTTCTATCATATACTGTACTGGTTCTGTCATGTACTGTACTGGTTCTATCATAGACTGTACTGGTTCTATCATAGACTGTACTGTTCTATCATATAATGTGCTGGTTCTATCATAGACTGTACTGGTTCTATCATAGACTGTACTGGTCCTATCATATACTGTACTGGTTCTATCACAGACTGTTCTGGTTCTATCACAGACAGTCTATGGTAACAGTTGCGTGCTTTTTTTAAAAACAGAATAAGTGGTACTCCATTGGATACATTTTTAACATGCCGAGCACCTTTACTTCCACAACATTATATGGTATCAATTTAGCTTGTGTGTGTGGGGGGGGGGGGGGAGGTGAGGGGAATTACAAGAATAGGCCCACCGCCTTTCCCACAAGCATGTCGTAGGAGTCGTGTAATGGGAGGTGGGGGTCCTTCGAAGTCGCAGTGCATCTGCCCGATCTTCAAGGTTCAACCAGCTGCACACAAATAAGCCAGTACAACTCTGACCTGACACAAAGCCAAGGTCCAAATGGACGAACAACCAGTTCATGACTTAGATCCATAAGCTGCCATAGAAAAGGCACACGATCTCAGCATGTTTACTTAAACTCTCTGGAAGGTTCTATACCATAGGTTCTTCATGCTATATCTCTGGTATTGCTAAAGCGAGTCTTTTTCTGACTTCTTTCTTGTACCAGCTCGGCCACTGTTTTCTTCCCCCAGTTCGCGTCTGGTCTGGTAGTCTTAGTTTCAGCTTCATAGCAAACGGGTCACCCGATCGTTGCTCCGCTCCTGTTCCAACTAATAACACATCGAATGTTTATCACAGTCCCTTATGGAAAGATTGACAGACGGCTGTCTCAGCATATCTAGCATACACACGCATTAAAGCATACGGTAGCCATCAGAAGTGCTAACACAAACAGTCCGACATTAGAAATGCAGTTCATTATTGATGGTAGCAGACGTCACCAACAGATCAGCAGGTGCACACGCGATCAATTTTAATTACATACGGTCACCACCAACATTGCGACGACAGGGATCGCACCATTTTCTGAATCTGCAACTCACACCACCACCTTGGTCACAGTCGAAAAAAACTTTTCAAATAAAATCCGCAGCTCACAATGTCACGCCATGCATTCAGCCCAGAAGCTGGGCGACGAAACTGTATTCAGTCTACAGATGGAGCAAAACTGCAATGGTCACCGTCCGGTAGAAGCAAACAATTTGCCTCAGGCTCCAAACAATGCCCCTGCCTAGCGTCCATTTTGACAGGAAGTTTTTTCGCGTAGAGGCCCGTGGACATCAGTGTCATATTGTGAGATCAATAGTTGACTATAAAAGCTCTCTGAAGCCCTACGTGTAAATTTACTGAAGACTGACAATGACAAATCACCCCAGACAGAGCACAAAACACTTGTAAAAGGTTTCCATGTTTAATTTACGTCACACACTTGACAAATACCAGTTACCACACCTCAAACAATGCACCATGACGACAAATGTACCACATTAAAAAAAAACATAACTTTTAATGTCTACAATCCTCACGTCAAATCTAAACAATTCAAGCAAGCAGGTCCATTATAAAGTTCATTATGCAAGCAGGATTCAAACTAGCACAAAGACTTCAGGCGGAGACAGAGGCAGTATCAATGAGCAATGATGTAAACAAAATGATAATCTTCATAAAACATGAACACGGTTTCATGGACATGAATGCAACTAGCAAGTTCTAGATAATCAGTGTTTGTATGTGGTCAGATGTATAACAACACACACAGCCTAGGTTGTGTTCCCCTGGTTGTCTGATGGTCCACCACACATCACCGCATTCACAAAGACATTTTAATTGCTGTCGCCTAGAATCTCACCCACACATTAATTCACAATACATATAAACATAGAAATAAAACTATCTGCATCTAGCTAGGTATGCTAAATCTCTCTCTCTCATATGTCATCACTCCCACTGCTAATTACTACGGAAAGGGGGGGGGGGGGGGCGCGGGGAGTAGAGGTTCTGGAGGATATTAAATCTCAAGGGGGAAACAGAGGCGGACATTTCATCAGGTTAGAACTGGTTCTATTCGCATACTGACTCTTCGTTGGCTACCAAAGAAGGAGACGGAGCACCTGTGGGACTATCCTGAGTGCAGTGATGTCAATTCTTGATTGATTCCTTCCCTCACTCTGCTCATATCTTCTCTCACACAAGCAAGTCTTCCATACTAAGCACTCTGACTAATCTAAAACACAGACCCATGGTACAGCCCCCACTCCCCCCCCCACCAACCCTAAAAATAATTTTGACGAGGTTAAAAACATAAAATTATCACATATAAATTCTTCCCAGGTCCGCAATTCTCCAAAAAAAAAAAAAATCTGGATTTCATCTTTTGGACTTTGGTCCTGTTCCAGTACATGAGGTTTGCGTGCAAAATGGTTTCACAGGTCTGGCTTACTTGTGTGCAGACTGTTAGTTCATCTCAAGAACATGCAGTCTGACCTGGAAGGAAACACCCCTGGTTGCCTTTCACGATATGCCTGTTGGTGTGGGGACTGGGGGCCTGTTGGTGTGGGGGCTGTGGGCCTGTTGGTGTGGGGGCTGTGGTCCTGTTGGTGTGGGGGCTGTGGTCCTGTTGGTGTGGGGGCTGTGGGCCTGTTGGTGTGGGGGCTGTGGTCCTGTTGGTGTGGGGGCTGTGGGTCTGTTGCTGTCCTCCCCAAAAAACGGGACCACTGAAGACACAGAGGGGATAACCTGCACAGAAAAACATCCTCTACACAGGAACACAAAAGTAGCCCCCAAGCAAACACATGCAGAAAATGATCCCAGCTCATACAAACAAGCAAACCACATAAGCAATGAATTAAATAGATAGCACCACGCCAATAAAATGAGCATAAAGATTGCACTAAAGCAAAAAAACAAAACAAAACAAAAAGCACTTTAGGTTCATGAATAGTGAACAAATTGTGGCCAATACTTCACCCCCACCTGGAGCTGGCAGTGGTATGTGATTAAATATGAATATATGTGATACAGATGGGTTTTAATTAAAAATAAGGCCAAAATACAAGGTCATCAAAAATGATTGCCAGGATTTTAAACTGCTAATATAAAAGAAGTATTATTGGATTTATACACAGTGTCTAAAAACTTCAGAAAAGTCTAGTTTTGTGTTACGTTGTAAGGCTTAAAATGACACTAAAAATATGGAACATCCAGGTGGAGGGTGGCTGAAGCAGCTAAGACTCTACACATGATTCAGAAGACATCACCAGAGCAAGACAAGGCAGGAGATTTGATACCATCTAAACATCACCAGAGCAAGACAAGGCAGGAGATTTGATACCATCTAGACATCACCAGAGCAAGACAAGGCAGGAGATTTGATACCATCTAAACATCACCCGAGCAAGACAAGGCAGGAGATTTGAAACCATCTAGACATCACCAGAGCAAGACAAGGCAGGAGATTTGATACCATTTAGACATCACCAGAGCAAGACAAGGCAGGAGATTTGATACCATCTAGACATCACCAGAGCAAGACAAGGCAGGAGATTTGATACCATCTAGACATCACCAGAGCAAGACAAGGCAGAAGATTTGAAACCATCTAGACATCACCAGAGCAAGACAAGGCAGAAGATTTGATACCATCTAGACATCACCAGAGCAAGACAAGGCAGAAGATTTGATACCATCTAGACATCACCAGAGCAAGACAAGGCAGAAGATTTGAAACCATCTAGACATCACCAGAGCAAGACAAGGCAGAAGATTTGATACCATCTAGACATCACCAGAGCAAGACAAGGCAGGAGATTTGATACCATCTAGACATCACTATTGAGGGCTGTGTAGAAAGGGATGCTATGAGCCTGAGGATTTTGGTCTCTCGCATGAAAGCCCGATGTTGTAGTTGCTCGGCCAGCCTCTCTTCTTCATTTATAATAACAGTTTAAACTGCTGGCAATCATTTTTGGTGACCCTGTAGTCCTATAACCATGACAAGTGTTTGACTGCTACACCCCAAGTAACTCTGACATAGCGTAGAACTTGAAGCGTTTCTAATCTTTACAACACCATCTGCTTTGTGGTTACTTGTAAATTCACTTTATAAATAAAACCTCGGAGACAAATCTTTGATAACATTTTACACTGGCTGGCCAAAAAAGTTCTTCAGATACACCAGATCAGGACTATTCAGCTAGAGTCTGTTTAACTTTAAGTAAAAAAAAAAAAATGCTTAGGGTAGATTTAGTTACACTCTGGGATGTGTTAATTTTTCTGCAACAATTGAAACTTATGTACAGATTAGAAATGATCTCACTTAGGATTTTCTTTACATACACTGTCCCCTCAAAATATATCATTGTGTATAAGCATCCAGCATTCACTGATCAATCTTTCAAATGAAATTAATATTCATGTACTCTCCCCTCCTGACGGTAGAATATCCTCTATCAAGGACTCTCATGTCTAAGACAAGGGCTAGCATGTTTAAAGTAATGATGCACATGTGTAAGACAAGAATTCTTATGTTTAAGGTAAGGAGTCTCATGTCTAAGATAAGGATTCACATGTCTAGGACAAGGATTCTTAAGTTTAAGGTAAGGAGTCTCATGTCTAAGATAAGGATTCACATGTCTAGGACAAGGATTCTTAAGTTTAATGTAAGGAGTCTCATGTCTAAGATAAGGATTTACATGTCTAAGACAAGGATTTTTAAGTTTAAGGTAAGGAGTCTCATGTCTAAGATAAGGATTCACATGTCTTGGACAAGGATTCTTAAGTTTAAGACAAGGCCTCTCATTTATCAGAATGTCCCAAGTGCTGGGATGTCGGTTCTTGAATAAACTCAACTCAACCTTTTGATGCCCTCCACTCTATCCTTAGGGCTGAAGCCCTAATTTCTATTTAGCTTGCCACTGCTCCAAAGCACGGAGCTGCCAGTGAAGAAGGTTACCTGTTTAAAATGACTTCTTTTGCATGTGGGTCATCAATAGTTTTTAGGCATATGTGGTTTCTTGTCAACAACAACAAAAACTGCATTTCTTTTCTTTTTTTTTTTAAACAGCATATATTGGTGATACGACAAAGTCAAGGGAAAACTGCTATGACATCTTCTCCAGTGTGGGCTTATGACAAATGCTCAATGGAGAGGTGACAAGTTCCAAAATGTTGTATCCCAGTGTTTAGGTGGGCTTATGACAAATGCTCAATGGAGAGGTGACATGTTTTTCCCCAGCACTCTGAGCCCTTGGGGTTAATTTTTATCCTCTGCCTCTATTCATCTCTGTGATTAGTCCTCGCTTTCCAGCTGGTGGCACTAAGTGTGTGCAGGGGCTGCCTGTATATTATCTATCCACTGTCTTCTTGGTCTGCCTCATGGTCTATGACCATTCAACTCTCGTTTGTACACAATTTTTACCTCTCAGTCATCTGACATTCTTATATGCCCCATCCATTTCATTCTATTAGCCTTCTTGACGCCAGTTATTGTATTAAGTGCCTTGAGAACACTAGCGCAATTTTGTGACCATTCTGGTTATTTGGCTTCTTGCATGTAGAAAAGTGAAAACAACACCTAATTACAGTAACAACATTAAATGAAGCATGAAAATGAACATACATAAACATATCTCTTGTCACAGAAGTAAGATGGACACACAATAACAAATTAAGACCTGTGCTTTTAACAATAAGTTATTATGTTGGTTGATCCCCAGTGGTACAGTGGTTAGTCTCCTACAGTCTCCCACTGCCAAGACGTTCTGAGTTTAAACCTTGTTTTGTTAAGTGCTAACTCAGGGGGTTAACTCTTTCAGTCCTCAACTCAATAAACTATTCATTACAGGAATGCATACTTAAGCCTGATGCAGTTTAACACAGCCAATATGGGACAGAGGAGCGGCTGGCCGGGAGACCCAGGTTCAAATCCTCTGTAAGGCTGGGGATTTTTTCTGTCGGTGGCAAAATAAAATCCCTACCTGCACAGTCGTGGCGACAACACTAGCCATGCGGCCATAAATCCTTAGGCTCAAAGACACCCCCCCCCCCCCCTTGCCTACACTGCAAAAGTGGTAAAATAAAGGCAGTAATTAGCAGTATTTTTGTTTGTTTTGCAGTTACTTTGGGATAGAAGTGGAAAAACTAATATTTCAGTTCCAAAGGGTTAATGCAACGTCAGTCTGTGGTACAAAATAGCAAGAACATTACATTACCTTGGCACAAACATACAGTACTTGTTTCGTACTGAAAGAGTTAACACAGTATAATGAAATCAGTGGATTATTATTTTCAGTGGACTGTCAAGGAAGGGAAGTGGCCACCTCACCTCATATGCTATGGCCTAGAGCTGTCTTTCCAGGATCCTTGTCCGGGCCTACACAACCCTAAAAAGTGTTAAATGCAGGTGATAATGACAGTTTTCTAACAAATATCCATAAAAGTGGAAAACATGTACACACAACTGTAAGTAGTTCAATGGCTGGTGATAACAATTTGTATCCACAATGTTAAGACTGACAAATCATTATTTAACTCTTTGGAGACGACGCGGCCAAAATATCAGCCCGACATAAAGTAGCCAAAAAGATGACTGGGATGATCGGTCAGCCCTATGTAATACAAGCCTTGAGATTGGCTGGCAGGCTTTTGTACCAGCCAATAAGATTGCTTCTCGCATTTCTTACACAAGTGTGTTGTTCACTGATGGCCTTCGAGAAAGTTTAATGTGTTCGGTAATTTTACATCAATTATTTTCGGAGGTTACCTATGCCTAACAATGGCAAAAAAGAATGTTGTGTCATAGCAACCGAAACATATCTGGAGGCAGGAAAATGAGTAGAACCATGTGCCAGAAGTGTCTTAAGGGACTCCAAGGGCCTTGCTTCCTAAAACACAAGTGTTAGGACTTATTCAAGTTTCATCTATATAAAAATTCACTCAAACTTTTTAGGTTAGTCATGTTTGTTCCCAAGTTAAAAACAAAATGCTTGCATAAATTATGCAAATCAGAACAGTTAATTTGAATAAATGTTGAGATTTCTGTTAAATTTCCTGCATGAATATATATAGTTTTGTACATGTTAATTAAATACATTACTTTTTATTATTTTTTTGGTATAAACTATGAGAATCCCCCCACCCCCCCACCCCTCTTTCCTCTTAAGGCTTTGTCTTTTTGGCACTGAAACTCCAAATAAGTTCCTGTCTCCAGAGGGTTAACCTCACAAACTGGCAAGCTTAAATATTATTTCAATTATTTACCATTTCATTAACTGAAGCAGGCAAAGCTGACTTTAAATCATCATTCTGTGTCAACACTGTGATGTGTGATTGGCTATTCTCTCTGCATCCCAAACATCGTGTCTGTGTCTTCTCACTTTTCCCTTTTGGTCTGCACACTTTAAAAATCAAACATCTCAGTGGCATATTTGATTATTTTTACAGTCCTACAACCCAGTATTGTTATAGCTTGCTTTCATCAGATAATGTAACTGGAAAAAAAATGGTTACTTGTACTCAAAATTTTCTGAGACTGAGCGAATTAAAAAAAAAAAAACATATGCATAGAGACTTTAAAATGTGGACAGGAAAATCTGAAGTAAATATTTCGCAAACAGAAATTAAACTAAGAGCTGTTTGTTGCAAAAAATATATTTAAAAAAAAAAATATTTTATAACATTTCAAACAATAAACATTTCTTTAAAGAAAGAGAACGTCACCATAAACATATCTGTGTTACAATAATAATTATGTGGCTGTGTTAATATGTGGTCCATATGTGACTGGAATAAGCCGTATTGTGGTTACTTTCCATATTAAAAACATTCATGCACAGGGAACTTCTTGAAAACATCTCTGTTTACATTTCAACTGTAAGTCTTTGTGGCATAGTTAGTAGTGCACTGGCTTGGCAACACAGTAATCCAAGTCTGATACCCCGTTAACTGTTTTTCTTTTGTTCCTTCTCAGATGCCTAATTATGGTTCGGTTATAAACTTTACTGTTAGTCTAAGGAATATGTAATCTTCAACCCAATTCTGATATTCCAAAATAAAAGAGGTCCAAATGTCATATGATTGTAACGTACTTTTGAAAGATTTGCCTATGCCCTTGTATTCATTCTTTTTTTCCTCTCTAAAACAAGTTCTTAACTATTTCTATGATCCTCAAAATTGCACTTACGAATAGGAAATCTGACAACTTCTCTGAGCAAACCCTGGACAACTGTGTCGCTAAGTCAAAGCACTTACTACCACAGATCATATACATAATTGCCACGTTTAATTATCGGAACAATATATTTGATGAGACAGAATAAATGTGCATAGAGCATTCAAGATGTGGTGTCTTGAGCAGGCAACAGTCTTGCATAGCACACAATGGAGCAGTATGCTCAAGAAGGCATATAAACAAAAGCAACACAATATTAACGTACTGATGCACTGCTAACACGGCCAATAGTTTACGAATACAACACCTGTACATCATGTAAGGAATAGTTATGTTTTTGTTATATACAATAGTAACAATGAAAATACCATAAGTAAAACAGTAAGGAAAGGACACTTTTCTCACCAGTGGCACAATGGGCATATGATGCTACTCATTTCTATTAACCAATCAGCTCTAGTTGGCTGGTGTGGTCAACATTAACCTGGCCACTTTTACTTCCCAGGATTTTACCTGGTAACCCATTTTAGGCTCGGTCACACCAAGGTCATTTTTGGAGAGGGACAAAAATCTGGCTCAAAGCAGCTTTGAACCCATGACTTATGAATTGTAAGGAAAGTTTCTAGCTGCTACACCACCGGTGCTCCCAAACTGTGCCATAAGCTCAATGCTTAAATATCAAAATGACAAACTATGAAGCAGACTCAAGCGTGTCATGAACACCAGGCAGGTAAAATATGCGGCCCCTTGTACCCAATAAGTTTTATTACATGACTTTAATCTTCTTTTTCACATTCAGCGGCTGTAAACTTGGGTGGAAAGTTCTGGTTGTTCATCCACTTCTGGACTCTAGTGCTGTTCCAGAACCTGAGTGTTGCGTGCACATTTGTTTCACAGGTCTGACTCATTTGTATGCAGACTGCTGGTTCCTTGTCTCTCAAGCAGAAATACTCCGGATTTGAAGGAAGCTCCCAATTAGTCGACTGATGACAAGTTTTTGGGCAGGCAGTGGGTCTATTCTTGCTTGCCCCCACATTGGGGCCCTGGAACCCACACGGGGAATTACTTTAATTATTTCTTATGTGGGGTCCTCGACAACACAAATGCCCCACATGGGCCTCAGGGTAAAGAAGAGAGAGAAAGGGGGTTGGGGGGCAGTTTGACATGCCTTGGTACACAATCAGTAGCGGGTCTATGGGTGTCCATGTTAACTGACCGACTACCCACCTCTCGGCTGCTACCTAAAAGCCTGATGTCCCTACAACCCTGGGAACAGCATCCTGAACTGCCAATCCCATAGGATAAGCTTAGATAGCCTATCCAAACTACCAAAGGGTTATAATTAGGGCACCTGTAACAGTTACACCAAGTAACACTTGTGTATGTCACCCTGCAGTTCCAAGTGGGTAAGGGATTGATCTGTTTAACCAAATCAACACATTTTATTATGTCAATGCAGGACAAAAAGAGGAACAGCTGGTTGAACTTTAACAACACTGGGTTCTCATGCAAGGGACCAGGTTCATTTCTTGGTAGGTTTACTACCGTTTTTTCTTTCTTTCTGTGTCCTCAGGCTTAAAGATTCCCCTGTCTACACTGTAAAAGTGGTAAATACAGGCAGTAAGTGCAGTTCTTTGGCAGGACATAAATAACAACTAGATAAATCAAACTGATTGAAAAATATGGTTCCTGAGACAAAAGAATGATACATTAGAAACTGAAAGTAGGAAATAAAGCGAAACAATTCTAATGAAACATAAATGAAGCTTGCAAAAAAGCGACTAATATGACCAATGTTAACTAATGAGGAGATGACTTCATCTAGAAAAGCCACTAATATGACCAATGGTAAATAATGAGGAGATGACTTCCTCAAGAAAAGCCACTAATATGACCAATGGTAACTAATGAGGAGATGACTTCATCTAGAAAAGCCACTAATATGACCAATGGTAACTAATGAGGAGATGACTTCATCTAGAAAAGCCACTAATATGACCAATGGTAACTAATGAGGAGATGACTTCATCTAGAAAAGCCACTAATATGACCAATGGTAACTAATGAGGAGATGACTTCCTCAAGAAAAGCCACTAATAAAACCAATGGTAACTAATGAGGAGATGACTTCATCAAGAAAAGCCACTAATATGACCAATGGTAACTAATGAGGAGATGACTTCATCAAGAAAAGCAATCAGTTAGCTGGCATAGAAATGACATGTTCCTTGCCTCTCTGGCAGATGCACTCTGACCTTTGAGGAAAAACGCCTAATTAGTAGCCTTCTATGCTTGTTTGGCAGTGGGTTGATCCTCCATCCTCCCCCAGTGGGGCCTGGAACCCACCCAGCGAGCTGTAATATGTGCACCATAAGAACATTAGGCATATGGTGCCAGACCAATATATTTACAGATCAATCTGTATTTAAGGGGGGATGTGGTCAGCTGGTCACCTTGATTTTCCCAGGACATTTTCTGCTTTCCATTTCAGTCCAAATCCTTTTGAGAGCCAAGCACCACCAACCAGATGTCAAGTTGCTGGTGAGACAGGGGGAAAACACAAGAAAGAAAATGGTATCTGATTAAAATGTAAGCATTTTTGGTCTAGTTGCATATATCACAAACAGTTGAGAAACAAAGGCTTCACAGTAAACTCTGAGCATCCATTGTCAGTCTGCACATCAAAGATGAGCTGCTGACTAAAAGTTCTCCATTGTTATCACTAAATGACCGGTTACGACCTGCGTATGCCAGCGCTGCAGACTGGTCGGTGATCTGAAGGGCCAGCAGCCCTTCATCTAAACTGTAACTCCTCTGGTCAGCTGTTCGAAGCTGATCTATAAGGTGATCATTGTCTGTAGCACCATTGACTTCGGTGTTTGAAGAGTGTTCTGCTCCACAATTGACAAAGTGATCGCTGTCCCCACTGTCATAAGACAGATCCAAGATATCTGCTGAAGAGTTGGACCCAATACTGCTGATACTTAACCTGTTCCTGCCATCATCACCTGCAGCTTTTTTCAGGATGCTCTTTGGTCGGTAGATGACTTTGACTGGTTCTTTACTGAAAGTACTGGCATTTGTGGAATCTTCTGTTGCTGTCTGGGTGCTGGCTTCTTGCTGTGGTGAAACATTTCCATTAGTGAAAACTGTGGTTCTGTCAGCAGTGAAGTCTTCAACATAATCAGGATGGCAATAAGTGGCAGGTGTGTACGGTATGTTCTCTTGGGGTTTTCTTGGGTGGGAAAGCTGAAGATGGTACGTCTGTTGTGTGAGTACCCGAGTAGAGGAAGAAGAAGCTGATGAGAGCACAATGGGGCTGCTACAGCTTTCAAGGTGTAAACTTTCAGAAGCATGTTCCAGAAGCTGGCTAGACTGATGCTTCGATGCAAAAATACCGTGAGCTTCACCCCTGAAAGAGGGAAGTCTATGTGGCAGATGTCCAGATTTGGGTAGCGCATTTTCTTCTGCTCTCACTGCCATTTCCTCTGGTGTAACACAACCACTGTCATTTCCTGAAAACTTTCCTTTTCTTTTCAAGATACCCCTCTTGGGTTTCCTCTCTGAATCAAAAACTGAAGAAGATGAAGATGATGACATCTTGTCTGATCCTGCATTCTCTGTATTTTCTGTCCCCGTGTGCGAAGATTTGCTGCCACTGTTACTGATGTTTGCATCAAAATCAGAAGAGTTTCTATCCATATTCAGCAAGGCTGCTAGTGACTTACTGCTACATCCCTTTAACATTTCTAAAACATCAGGTGGTAGCTTCAGCAACCCTGAAGCAATTGCTGCAGGATCATCACCAGCTTCCCGTGCAAAGTCCTTGGAGTTTTCACATGTTGGAGCTGGACTACTGGCCACAGACGAGGAGACACTATTTCCCGTACTGTCTAATGAGATGGTTCTCTTAGACCATCGGTTTGGCTTGAAGTCCAGCTCCACGTCAGAGTCTGATGAAATGCTGCTCTGGTTCCGGTGGTGAATGATTACTGGGTTCAAGGTGGCAGTAACTGACCGTTTCTGAGCAGACACACTGTGTGGTATGAGAGAGGGTTCATCGTCGGGGCTGTAAGCCATGTCATTTGGCATCAAGGAGTGGCCAAAGTTCACCCACCAGTGACGGAGGGCGTCATCCATTGTGGCACGGCGGGATGGTGTGACTGTAAGCATATGTCGTATAAGACCTGCCGCATCTGCCGACAACAAACGTGTGAATATTATTTCATGTCTTCCAAAAGGAAACACACATAAATATTACCCATGAATAATTTCATGTGTGAGGGTGAATGCATTTAAGACTAACAGACATACATACAGATGACAGACAGACAGAGATAAGAAAAACAAATGTACATATAGACAAAAACACTGTTAACGCGAATTTCAATAGTTTGTGTTAAAAAATCTAGCTAACCTGGGACTAATAGATTTCTGCATGCATTTAAGATAGACAGACAAGAAAAACAGACAGATAAACGCATAGACGGAGAGACACAAATTTTAACACAAATTTCAAGAGTTCGTGTTAAACAATCTTGTTACTTGAGACTAATAGATATATTATGATAATACATCATTGCTGGGACCAAAAATGTTCACGTTAACCGAGTGTTTGCTTACGCCAGTTCGTGTTAGAGAGTTTGGTTCTATCATAATATCTCCCCCCAAACAGACAGCTTAATATTTTAGGGGATGGTAGATAGGCTGCGTGCAGCCGTAGAATCTAGGCTGCACTCTCTCATGGGACATAAGTGGGTTGGAGTTAGGCCCAGTTCTAGATGTTTTGGGGTAGTTAAAAACATCAGAAAGCTGGGAAACCTGCTCTTACTACCCTCGAACATATTGGACTGCTCTGTGACGTCATTATGGGAGAGGGGGGGGGGGGGACATTGGGAAAGCACCAGGAGTTTACTTGAGGAGTGAGGGAGGAAGAGAGATAGAGTGAGCGAGAGAGAGAGAGAGAGAGAGAAAGTGAGAGAGAGAGAGAGAGAGAGAGAGAGAGAGAGAGAGAGAGAGCTTGTCAACATAGTGCAGTAAAACTGTACAGCAAACAGCCAGTAATAAAAACTGACATAATCGAATATATATACAAAGCCGATACAAACGATTACACTCCGCCCAACAGACCCAAATGAACACAAAAGGTACAGGCAAAGTCTCTCACGTAATGCTATAAATGTCTCCAATGAACACATCAATCTTTCCCAGACCAAACAGCGTTTGCCTTTCAGCCCACAATGTGCTTTAGCCAGTAGTTAGTGGCTTGGGGCTGATCCCCCCAGTATCGGTGATCAAGGATCATAAACCAGGACGGCATAATAGTTTGCCGACTTTTTAAATGCCAAAGTAAAACCAGACACGCGACTGTTATGTCGATACAGTATCCTTACCCGCACAGGACTGGCATGCACATATTACACCCGCTGCTGTAGCCGTTAGAGATGTCCCAATCATAACTCCTACTGGAAAAGGGGAGGGGGGGGGGGGGGGGGGGCAGAGCCGGGGTATTTAGGATTCACACCGCTGGCTTGGAAGCTACGGTGGCGTAGTGGCTAATGCGAAGGTCCTGGTTCGAATCCAGTTGGACCGAATTTTTTTTTCCCAACACTGACCTTGGCTTCCAGGTCGATTAGCCTTCAATGGGTGCCATGTGACGTCATTGAAAGTAGAGAGGCCGGCATGATGTTGACTATAAAACCCCCTACCCCCCTCCCCCATCAGATTTCTTCGTTAGTTGTTGTTTGCGTTCACCGGCTATAAACTCTAGTGGAAAGACCTGGTTGTTCGTCCATTTCTGGACTTTGGCTTTGTTCCAGGACCTGAGTTTTGCGTGTGCATCTGTTTTACAGATCTGACTTATTTGTATGCAGACTGCTGGTTCCTTGCCTCTCAGGCAGATGCACTCCGACTTCAAAGGAAGCCCCCAGTTAGTCGACTCTTACAACATGCTTTTTGGGAAGGCAGTGGGTCTATTCTTGTTTTCCCTACAATGGGACCCAGGAACCCACACCGGGGTCTTCGTAAGTGCTTTGCTGAAAGGGAGAAAAAAAATTCGACATGTTCAACCAGCATCCCCGAGCGGTATGTTATAATTGTGACCAGGTTATGTGAGCCACATAAATGGCTTAAAACTGCACGTCACCAAGAGCCCTGAAAAAGGACTTCCGCAGTGTTGATGCGATCAGGTAAATTTTACGCTGGTCTCCCCATTTACACACCGCTACACACTAGATTGCTTCTAATGGACGACCTACATACCAACTCACTTTTAATAGGTCGGTCTCGAGCGATCTGACTTTCACACAAGGTCATGAGGATATTCCGCCCTCACGCTGATAACACCATGCCAGAGCTTTTATCACTTCTAAAACATTTAGATACTGGGTCTAACACACAACCCCCCCCCCCCCCCCGAGAGAGTGACAAAACCTATGTCACGGGCCGTCTCTTACTTGGAAAAAAAAAGAAGTAAATGCAAGACAGCAATGGGAAGACCATCGTATAAATAACCTGCGATCCAAAGAGACCAAATACTAACCCGACCGGCAAGCCAATGGGCGTCCTGGTCGCCGATGTGTGATTTCTTTGTTGCGGTGCGTCTGACTGAAATTACCCCCCTATCTTTAACACATCTTTCGCCCTCCTAAACCCGAAAACTTTTCTTTTAAAAAACGGAGGGGGGAAAAGGGGGGGGGGGGGGGGGTCTGTCACGGTGGCGAACGGGTCAAGCCATTTGCCAGGCGCTCTGAAGGTCGTGGGTTCGTTTCACGTCGTTCGGTCCACGAGTGTAGTTTGTACGCAGATCCCTGGGGGTCATCGCCAGAGCTACGGCGTTCGTGTTTTCAGTGGTGCTCTCGGCAGGTGGAAATAGACTGAACCGTATGGAATAAAACCCGATGCAACGAAGTCGATCCTGTGGAAACGAAGTCGATCCTGGGGACTCAAAACAGAAAAAGCAGACTGCCTAAAAAACCCTCTCCCTGTGTTTCCCTGAGAATTTCCACCCATCAACCCGTCTACTCACGCATTTCCAAAATACCGGCATTCTGGAAAGATAGCAAGCGTGTGCACACAATCAGTGTTTTCCGCCTTCCTAATTTGTAAAAGTAAAAGTAAAGTCGGGACATGTAAACCAGCGTCATTGCACACGGTTATGAACCATAAGTGCTCTGCCTCCAGTACGGACAGCTGATAAGAAACTGCCCCTCTGTGTCGCCACAAGCACGTAACTCCGTAGCTACAGCGACGTTCCACCATTTACCCCTGTGTTAACTCTGGTACGGGCTATTCAACTAAGTCTTCTCAGGGGCCAACATTTGAAAAATCGGGATCGTCAGGGGCCAGAAACCCGAGCCAAAGCACAGAAAACCTCATTAATATAACACAAATGGCAAAGATCCGCGGGTCACTAGCTAGACATTTACAGGCCAAATGTGGCCCGCGGGCCGCCAGTTGAATAGCACTGACCTAGAGGCTGGGTGAAAAGAACCCGGGAACCGCCCGGTTTCGAACGCCGGCCGTAGGCTGCAGCGAGTCGCAGCTGGATTTGAAAGCGAGTCTCCTATCGACTGCGCTAACGCGGTCCCCTGAACCTCCCAGGCTGATTGTCAATCAAGATAACTGAGGTCTTCATTTGCCTGTTTTTTTTTAACCGACGGAGTTTGGAAACAGATAAAATTGTTATTAGGTTGGTGGAGACAAGATATTCGGGCCTCAATGTGCCGCCTACAACACTACTGATACCACATTGGCAGCTGCCACTACTATTTTTCACTACTATACAAGCGACGATCGGCTCTGTGGCTAAGTCAATGCGAACGCTTAGTAATGCCGGGATGCCGGGTTCGATCCCAGCTGCAAGCCATGCGCCTTGCGTTGGTTTCGACAGTGGTATAAAGAAAGCCGGCCGTCCAGAGAGCAATGGCAAACTACTGGACGTAAATTTGCCTAGACAAACCACACAACAGCCAGGGGCTGTTAGGGTTGGTTCTGCAACATCCTGTAAAGGATAGGTAACTAATCTATACAAGCGACTGTTGCTGCTACTACTGCTGCTACCACTTATACTGCTGCTGCTGTTTCTACTACCAATTAAAATAAACCGAACTTAATGTTGGACTGTTATTTTATTTGCCAGCCAGTTATTGCCACTGGCGTGACAGTGGATAGACAAGACAAGACATGGATGCAGACACTCCAGAAACGGCATCAGTCTCAAAAGTTTTTTTTAAAACCAGTCTAGGCGTGACACTTTTTTTTTCTACCCCTGTAATACCCCACAGGGCCAGGACAGAAAAAGAACCCAAATTACCCGGTTTAAAATAACACCTTGTTCTTACATGCAGAAATACTACGCCTTCGTGTAGGAACATGCCAGATCCGGCAAGATGACGCAGCCCGTCACTGCGTGCAGTTTTACGTCTTCTTCTTCTCTTCCACCTTGTACCTCATCGAAGTGTCGGAGGCAGTTTTACATCAAATCATTAACAATTATTATAAACAGATCTTGTCTTGTGGGGGTGTTTAGAGGGAGGGACAAACGTAACAAATTTTAACCTAGGTCATATCAGATAATGCTGGGGACGAGAAAGATGAGACACACAGACATACGTATGGCAGTCGCACAGATATAAAGAGAAAAGAAAGGTAAATAATTCACAGAAAGACAAAGAGCTGCAGACACAGACAGACAGTTAAATAAGGAGACAAACATACAGACTGACAGACAGAACAAACGAATGAATAAACTTTATTTTCAAAGGTTCACACACTGGACACGGTCTCATATTCAGCCCTTCCAAACACCCATCTTTTAGACAGCTATCGTATGTTATCAATAAAGCATGTTATGTTTATGTAACAATATACATATTATGAATTCCATGTAAACCTAAAAGGCATGGATGGTAAATAAACGCACACAAACACACATACAGGCCTACATAAATACATACACGCCTACATATACACATACATGCATGCATGCATACATACATACATACATACATACATACATACATACATACATACATACATACATACATACATACATACATACATACATACATACATACATTCATACACGCACACACACACACATACATTAGACAGACAGACCCCTACTCCAGCTAACATCATTACCGCCCGAAGCCACACCATCGCGCACACCTGTCGCTCACAGATCGGCCCAACAGCCTACCTGTGACCTGCACAAGCCCACGATAAACACCTCTAACGGTGAGATGTAAATTCCCGATTAAGCAAATTTCCTACACGACGACCTCAAGATGTCATTATTACCATCTCCCGACTACCTGGGATTATAAGAGGATTAGTAACGATCCGATCTGGGTCATCGTGATTCTAAAGTGCAAGTAAAAAGGAAATCAAATATCGGCGATCCAACTGGTGGACGTGGTAAAAGCTAAATTAACTGTGACATAACGTATTGATCCATTCTGATGTTTCGGCTCAACTATCGGTCGTCAGCCCTTTAACGACTAACGTGTTTGACAGCATGCAGGGAAAAGAAGGCCGTAGGACATTTCCGACCAAATATTCATGCTGGGAACTGTGCACTTTCTTTATGGACTATTCCAACGTAACTACTACTTCTTCTTCTGCCTTTAAAATCCCCAAATGGAGCATAGACTCTCAACCAACTCACTCATGCAGCTCTCCCCATGTCCTTCCCCCATCTTTCTAACTTCGTTCTCTAGCTCCCTTCTCCGTGCGTTTTTTTTTTTAAACTAGTCTTTCGTTATTTCGATGCCCCTGTTGGTTTCAGTTTAAAGACATTCTAGTTATATTGTTCTCATGGTTTTTTTTTTAACGTGTGTCCTATCCAACGCCAGGGTAAATTCTTCACACTCCAATGCAAGAATTACAGTTTAATTTTTTGAATGACTGTCGAGCATATTTTTCAAAGCTACTTAGATGTATATTATATGAATGGAATGGAAGAAAAAACTTTAAGCCACGTGTGAGGTATGATGATAAACTATGAGCCACGTGTGAGGTATGATGATAAACTATGAGCCACGTGTGAAGTATGATGATAAACTATGAGCCACGTGTGAGGTATGATGATAAACTATGAGCCACGTGTGAGGTATGATGATAAACTATGATCAACGTGTGAGGTACGATGATAAACTATGAGCCATGTATGAGATATGAAGATAAAGGGACGCTGATGTCCGTTACAGGACTTCGCCAACCAACCAGACCATTCGCTGGTAGCTTAAGATTTGACAGGGCAAATGACCCGACCGGTAGTTTTGAATACATGTTATGTTTACTCAAACCTGCTGCGTGATGCAGACACCTGGACAATGAGCAAGCATCTAGACCAGTGGCTTTCAACCTTCCTAATGTCACGACCCTTTAATAGAGTTCCCTCATGTACTATAGGCCCTTAAACAATTATTTTCCTTCATAACTTCAATGAACATGTGGTTTTCAATAGTCTTAGGCGACCCAGCGTGAAAGGGTCGTTCGACCCCACAAAAAAGAGTCGCGACCGGCAGGATGAGAACCGCTGATATAGACAATGGAACTGGGTCTCTCGAAATGTGGATACACAGAAGAACAGATCGTATTTCATGGTGCCATCAAAGAAGCGGGTTCTGAAGAGACGGCTAAAATACAGTGTTAAGGATAGAAATATGTGTGTGTGTGTGTGAGAGAGAGAGGGAGAGAGGGGGAGAGAGAGAGAGAGAGAGAGAGAGAGAGAGAGAGAGAGAGAGAGAGAGAGAGAGAGAGAGAGAGAGAACTTAAATATTCTGGCCACATTAAAAGTTACAACCCACCTTTAAAAATCATTCTGCAGGCAAAGATCGAGGGCAAGACATCTACAAGTATGCAATGATAGCAATGATAGACAAATGTGAGGACAATATCAAGAGATGGACGAACAGCAGTCTCAGAAAATGCACAGCTAAAAGACAAAAGAAAGTGTCTCAGAGATCCATTGCAGCCAACCTTTATTGCGACGGCGTCTGAATGATTGACTGAATAATGATGATGATAATTATAATAATATTACTAACAATAATAATATTAGTAAGTAAAGGTGCATTTTCCAAGCCTTTTTAGGACACAGACAGCTAGACCTATACACCAATCGGCAGAAGGGGTGATGTGGTCAGCATCACACCGGCCGCTTTTACTTCCCGGGACTGCACCCTGTACCCACTCAAGGCTGCGTCGACATGGGAACCAAGATCATTTTTGAAAAAAGTCCGGCTCCGCCAGGGAGCAAACCCACGCCCTTCCGATCCAGGGCGAGCGTCTAGCCGCTCGGTCACAGCGACTCCGAATAATATTACTAATAATGATAATTATTATTATGTGCGGATGGCAAACAAAATAATATATTGAAATCCATTTTAATGTACGAACAAATGCTTAAAAAGAGAACGCTGTATGTTTGTTTTTGTGTGAGGGGAGGGGGCGTCAAGGTGATAAGCTCCCAGTTTCCAGCGCCTATGGATGAACTAATGCGTTGGTTGGAAAGGGGGCTGCTCTACTTTACCTACAATGTTTAATAAGTTGACGCCACTAGCAGACGTTAAAAACGTGACCTGAAATCACCACCATTCCAGGAATAACCGACTGCGCGCCAAATTTTCAAACCCAAAGAGGCAAGTAGAAACAGTGCAGGTTATTTCCCGGGGTGACATTCCAGCGATTTTTAGCTCTGCCACTACAGGATCAGAGCTGATCTTCTGCAACACCTGACGTGTAAAGAGTTTACAAGACATATTGTAGTTCCCATGCCAAGTAAATTTCACCAGATAATACCTTCTTCAGTTAGGGGTCTTTCATTTCCCAATCATGTTTGATCAATGTCACACACAAAAGCTCCACATGACCGCAGCGATGTGTGTGCAGGCATTGTTGTTAAGTAAGCATTCTCTGACTTCAAGTATTAGACAAGCCGGATAGGAGCTGAAGAATGCGAACAACTGCAAATGTTCGTGGCGTGCTCTTTCCATCTAGCAGAACGTTTAGAACAACCTGTGGACTTACTAACATTTCAAAGAAAACAGACAAATCCCGTCAGATATTGTAGTGAAAAACTGCGTGTAGGTGTTATCACAAAATCGCACAATTAAAAAACAAACAAACTAGACGGAAAACAAGTCCCCCCACCCCCCCCCCCCCCCCCCCCCCCCCCCCACCCCCCAAAGTTGCCTCTAACAATCGCTATTTGTGCTGCTTGATGAGCCCTTACAGGAGAGAGAACTGCTGACCTAATCGTTAGAAACGTCTCGATCACAAACAAAACCAGTCTTGTGTTCGGGAACAGATTAACGGCGCGTAATGCTGCAGTTGGACGTCAGATAACTCTAATCTGCACTTCTGCCGGTTCACACAGGTGTTTTTGTTTGAGTAAAAGCGGTATTTTAAGCCAGTAAAAGTAATAAAGGACTCCGTTTATACGCCAGTGACGTATGTGACATATAATGCTAAAAGCCGCCTAATGTTTTGCCTATATCTCAATATGCAACAATGAGGTCTCCTTTGCCAAATTTAAGCTGTTTGCCTCGTGTTCTATGAGATACGTGTTCGTCTCAGACTTTGTCATAGAGTTCACAAGAGTCATTTTACAATTCCCGGAGATCGGTACCAGGGCTACAAAGTGCGTGCTTTGTACGACCCTCGACGCTGCAGGCTTGCCGTTCTGCGCAGAGAGGCCGAGCTACCAAGAGCGTGCTCTCGACTCTGTTGCGACTAGGATACAAAGCAGCTGGTGATGGTCACTTCTCTACTGTTTTAACGATCTCCACCGTAACACACCGGGATACCCACAGAGACTACACCCCTTAGCAACATGTCTCAAGCCTTTCAGACCCCAGTAACGCCCAGTGTGTCAATGACTCTGCCTCTTGATTTCAATGCATAGCATTTTGTGCTCTCTTACTTGTTATAATTGGCCAGAAGAAACTAATAAAATCTGGCCTTCCCAAATGGTCACTACCACTGTGTATATTGCCACTTTAAATGTAGGCAATGGCAAATACTGGACATAAATTTGCCTAGATCAACCACAACAGTCAGAAAGTGCTGGGGTTGGTTCTGCAACGTCCTGTAAAGGATACGCAACTAATTTATGAAGTGTTCTAATTTTATTATTATTACTGTAGGTATATTATAGCAGGCTTTTATTCATTATAGCTTGAAGAGACAGCTGATATAATTTAAAATGATAGGGGCCTCAAGGCTTTATAAAGCTTGGACCTCTGCAAGTCTAAATCCAGCCTATGCCAGCAGCACACTGGCTGTGAACAAGTCTTAATCTCCCTCTCATAATCCTTTCTTGCAGGTGCACACCATCAGAATTCATGCACAGTTACACTTGATCTTTATCTAATGTTACATCTTCTATCAGCACTCATGACCGCAGTGTATCAAGTGCACCTTTCGGCACAAAAACACAGTGAAGACTGAAACTGCGTCTGCAGTGGTCAGGCGTGATCTGTTCGCAACTGTAAGCGTTAGCAGGTAACCATATGACATGATATTCTCCTCCACGTCACCTAGCTGTTATTAGTATGCGTTTAAAGTTATCACCGTAGTACTAGTAACTGGCAGCGTTCACGCGTTACAATTTCTGCGCGAGTGGCGTAAGCATGCAGTGAGCGTTCTTTTTAGCCATGTTCGAGGCGTAAACCCAGTGGTGTGTTTGTAATCAATAATAAAAAGTAATAAAGAAAAACAAAATAATGCATGTCTCTGTGGAAAGTGTAAGAGGTGACGACGGTCGTTACACTGCACACCTCGCTCCAGCTTCTGCGTCCAGGCTTTCGTAACACTGGTCCTAGTCCTTCATTAATTAAACACTCGATGTTGCCTAAGCTTATACCCCTGTCATACCTTTGTGGGCCGTACATTTTTCGTTATTTGAAGCCCTACTTTGGCTCTTGCCAGGGTCTGCAATATAGCCCGGCCATAAATATGGACTAATGGCTGAACGCAGTTTCTGGGACCTCTCCACGGGTAATACTCATCCACACGGTGGCACTTTGTGTCATCGGGTGTTTATCTTTTATGTGATGTCCTGGTGGGGTTAAAGAAGATAGAAACACTCGACCACGTTCAACCTGCTGTGAGCCAGCCGAAGCTGCTGACAGTTTCCGGTTCTGGCAACACTGTCCCCAATTTTTTTTTTTCAAACGCAACCATCCGCCGCGGTAATCGAGCCATGGTACTTCGAAGCTTGTGAAACTGAAACGCATTCACTAAGCTCTGAGTCACAGAGTCGCACAGCAATGCGCCGTAATTTATTTATTTATTTTTTTTTTAATTTATTTTTTACGTATCCAGAAACCATGAGTTTTAAACCCTTTGGCTCGGTACTATGGATATCGCAACCCTTCGGCCTTGATTCCATTATAGGTACCATTAATCTGGGAGAAATGCGGCTTTTCTGCCTACCCCCGGGAGTGAACCCGGACCACAAGGAGTTCGTCATCCGGCCGCCGCGAAAGTCAGGTTTAACCAACTTCGCTAGAGAGCCGGGCAACCGTAATTTATAACTTGGGACTTTGTGCGTGTTGTCTTCTCCGAGGTCGATGTTTTTGTTTTGTTTTTCTTAAACAAATGGATGGATGGATTCCGTTTTTTTTTTTCGCTCGCGTTCTTGAATAAACACTGCTACAAATATATATATATATATATATATATATATATATATATATATATATATATATATATATATATATATATATATATATATATATATATATATATATATATATATATATATATTTGTCATAGTGGTCTTGGAGAGGACGGTAATAAAAGATGGTAGGTTCCGGGAAACGAGAGAGAGGCCGACCTCGGTGAAAGTGGATAAAGAACGCTGAAGATACCCTGGCTACGAAATAACATAGGGCGGGATTATTGGCTCGAGAAAGAGAGATTCTCAAGTGTGCCCTGAAGAGAGCGACGTTCTGCAAAGGACCTGCTGACTGACTCACTGGTATATATTCTCTTTGGTAAATGCTGTTACGGTCTGCTGGAAACATTTCAGCTGCGCTCTGCAAACTCCGTGTGTTTTCACGAGAGAGCACCTAATAGGTCCTTCTACCTGACCATTCCATGTTCAGTATTTTCAATAAACAAACCCAGCGGAAGTAAGGATGTCTAATCTGCACGTCGGCTAAGCACAATATTTCACAATCTTACACTGGGGAAAAAAAGGGGGGGGGGGGGGAATTGAACCCGAGAACTCACGCACCTTTATTTCCCCCAATAATTGTTACTGAATGGGGGTTGGGGCGGGGTGGGGGCAGGGGCGGGGGGGGGGGCATGGCTGGGAGTCCTCTCGGTACGTATAAAAGTTCTGTTAAATTATTTGTTAATAAATTTCATACATTTCATATTATTTAAAATATACTATATTATATTTATTTGCATTTAGCAAACAATAATAATACCAAAGACCGTTTGCAGTATGCTGCAGACGGCATTATAACCCCCCCCCCCTCCCCCCCCCCCCCCCCCCTTTCCCGAATTCTGTAGCGATGCGCCTGGAAGAGGCACATATTTTTCACGAACCTTTAGTTTAAACACTAAACTTATCCAGTCAATCTATCAAGCAACGAAAAAAAATAATAACACACACACAAACACACACACACACACACACACAAACACACACACATCACGAAAACGAATAGCTATGGGGAAACACGGTATTAAAATAGAAGGGAAAAAAAGTACATTTTTTTTTGTTTCAAGCCGCAGTTCAGCATACATAGGTCCACGGTTGCGTAACACCAAGCAATTTGTACTTTTATGCTCAACTCTTTTGAGTCTCAAGGAAAGCATCATACGTTCATAGGTTCCTACCTAGAAGCCCATTGAACGCATGATGCGCAGATTCTATATCTCTTTTTTCTTGCTACCACTTGGGCCTGTGGTGCTAAATCCTCTAGGACTCAAAGAGTTAAGAAGATCCGAACTGGCAAATTGCAACTAGGTTAGTTGCGTATCCTTTACAAAACGTTGCAGAACCAACCCCAACAGGCTGTTGTGTGGGTTTTCTAGACAAATTTACGTCCAGTAGTTTGCCATTGCTTCTAGACGGTCGGCTTTCTTGATACCACTGTCGAAACCAACGCAAGGCGCACGGCCGGCAGCTGGGATCGAATCCCGCATCCAGGCATTACGAAGCGTTCGCATCGACTTAGCCACAAAACCGACATCAAACTGCAACAACTCCCGTCCCAGTGTGGGACGCAATTTTTCGTTATTTTAAAACCTCACCCCGGCTACGGTCTGTTGCCTGATTATAACCTAACGGTTGAACGGGTTTCTGTGATTTGTGCCCGGGCGATCCTCATCCAAATGGTTGCACTCTGTGTCACCGGGTGTTGGTCGCTCGTTGTACGGTTGTACAAACTGAGACTAGAAATTGGTTGACAGCGTCCCGAAGTCCCGCCTCAAGAAATTATCCTGGGTGTAGGCAGCAGGACACGCTGGGGTGAACAGAAATAAGACAGTCGACAGAGTGCCGGGTCTGCAAGGAGGGATACGTTTTCAGTGGAAAGGAGAGACCTACTGACTTACGTTCCAGAGCCGATTACAAGATGAATCAGAGACAACGAGCCGGGTGTTGGAAAAGGGAGCAGGACAAGCCACAGTTACCGGCTTCGGGGCAAAGTAAGAAGTTATGACATTCAGCTCCTACTGGGTAGGGTGAGCACAGAGACACTAAGATAGCTGCTGCATCGCAGGACAGAGAAACCACCTATACTGTACGTGCGCCTGGCTCGCTAGCGTAGTTGGTTAAACCGATATCATCAAGACTGTACGGACTATCATCATCATCATACTCATTAAGTGCCTTGCCAGGTGGTGAAGGCATTCATACATCTCCACAGATCTTGGTGTTTGGTGTTCTGGATCAATTCTACTGATCATATTTCTTTATGCCACTGTCTAAAGCCATCCATCATCGTTTCTCTTGGTCTGCCTCTGCCATCAGTGGTCATAGTACGAGCTATGCTGGTGGATAACAACGAATCTGATTTACTGGTTTAAGAATCGACACCACAGCACACTCGGCATACCCGCAACAAATCTCTCAAGATGTAAATGCTAACTGTTCTCGAAGCTCACTGATTATAAACTCGTCGTTCTCTTCCTATTTGACGCCCCTCCTTGTCCGAACCACGCTTAATCCCTCGTTCACGCATTCTCATACATGTTATTTAATATAAGCTCGAGTCTTCTATAAGCATCTGACACCACTAGGATTGTGTGACCCGAGAGTAAAGTAAGGTGAAGCACGTCTATGTCATCGTCGAGGCCAAGACGGGAGACAATATTAACATCTCCTCATGCGAACAATCAGTAGGGATACCTTAAAGTGGCCGCTGCGTCAGTCTTGGAAATATCCAGTGTGCAGTGGCATCGATTGTGATATTATAACTTCACTACTATAACTATGTGATATTTCTTTAGAATCATAAATCATGCGACACAGCCAGGAAGCATCAACAATAAACATTTCAGCCACACATGCCACTGTGGCTAACTCGGGAAAGGCTTATGTAAACAATGCACATGTCTTATGTAGCCCTCACAAAAAAGCTACCGAAGGAGACAGCGAGATTAGCCGAATTCAGCCACAATCAGAGGTAAAACCAGGCTGGCATAAAACGACAAACAAAAGTATATCTGCTGTATTGTATGTATTAATCCGAGGCGCACAACTGCGGGGTTGTTAACTGCTATGTGGAAACATGTTCAGAGATAACAATCTTAGAGAAAACAATCAACTGACATGTGACATATTAACTGGTAGATATGTCACAAATCAGATCTTGCTGTAGAGCAGCCCAACGTTTCCCCTTTGAGAAAGAAGTAAGCAAAGGACCCTTTCCTCAGGCCTTCATGGCTAGATTTAAATTGTATAGAGCAATCGGCACTCAGTGGGTTATGTGATCAGCATAATGCCGGCTGCACTTACTTTTCATGAACTATTTAGGGCTGGGTCAATCTGGGAGCCAAGATCCTTTTTGGAAGTCCGGCTACGTTCGGTTCAAACCCACGACCTTCAGATCCACAGGCGAGCGTCTAGCTGTTGCACCAGGACGGCACCCTCATTTAGAAAATATAGTCTCAATTCTAAATGGAGAGCACCAGTTGACATCATAGTCTACTTCAAGAGCCATAGATTTACTGTGTGTGTCATGTAACGCTGTAGACTGACGCAATGCCTGCTTGCTCGACCATCTCAGGACTCTGGTCTTGTTAAAAAAAACTCAAGTTGTGCGTGCACATTCGTTTTACAGGTCTGACTTATTTGTATGCAGACTGTTGGTTCTTCGCCTCTCCGGCAGATACACTCTTGATTTAGAAGAAAAGTAGCTTCTAATGTTTGCCTCTGTAGTCTGAAAATGGATGTCGTGGCGGGAATTCAAGCGAAAACCTGGCAGGAAATACAGATCTTTATTTGGGCATTAACGATCCGGCTGACAGACAGACTTGCTGCTGCCCCTCTTCTAAGCGGGGAGCTACTTTGTGATAAAGCGGACATGTAAAAGGCTCTCTGAGATCTGATGAACCGTGCAGCAGAACAGACACAAAATCCATACACTGAAAGAATAATTAAACGAAACAAAGTGCGCGTTTGGGAGTAGAGGTTCTGGAGGATGTTTAAACGTAAAGAGAGGGGGGGGGGGGGGGGTAGAGAAGAAGGGCATAAGCCAACTTGTAACCAGGTTGCAACTGGTGCCAGCAGTACGTGGCCGCTTCCTTGGCTACTGAAGAAAATACAGAGCACGTGTAGTAATGATGATGATGTCACCGAATAGACAAATCGGTAATCAGTAGGTGATGTGGTCAACATCACGCCGGTCGCCTTTACTTTCTAGGACTTGGCTTAGTACCCATTTAAAGCTGGGTCGACCGGGGAGGCAAGGTCATTTCTGATAAAAGTCCGGCTCCGTTCAGGTTTGAACTCACGACCTTTTGATCTACACACGAGCGTATAGCGGCCATATCTTGACGGCCACTACTCTATCTTAGTATGTATTTAAACCTGATGAAATGTTGTGTTCCCCGTACTCAGCATCTGCGTTATTTGAAGCCCTACTCTGGCTCTTGCCAGGGGCCGCAATATAGCCCGGCCATAAATATGGTCTAATGGCTGAACGCGGTTTCTGGGACCTCTCCACGGGTGATCTTCATCCACATCGTGGCATTTCGTGTCATCGGGTGTTCATCGCTTGTGTGATGACCTAGTGGGGTAAAATCTACTACTATTACTACAACCAGAACATCAAAACCGTGATTTAATCATTTCCTAAACCTTAATATGACCCATAAGCCAAAGCGACTCCAGTGGCGTGTTTTTCTGTTCACAAGTAATGACATCTGAATCAGGAAACCAGAAGGGTAGGGGCGACAACCGATTTCATGGTAATATAAAGTAATACTGGCACACACGCGGGGATTCACGCATAGATACGTAGGCGTAAAAAGCGGATATTACCAGCTCTTACACAATACACCACAGTGTGGACCGGTAGCCTTGACACACCGGGTTTTAATAGCCCTCCACACAAAGCCACATTCACTCCAAGGCACCATTGTGCACAGTTCCGTAACTGAAATTCATGTCGGCATAAAAGTGGGCGGAAAATATGCCAGTACCTTTCCACCCTTATTGTCGCTACACTGGCCTACCTTCTTTAGATCTCAGGGAAGGGGAGATTCCTCTGGCTGGTGTAGGATTTCTCTCCTTTGAGTTTTCATTTACCGCTTGAGAAGCGGTTTTCAGCCTGTGGGTCGCGACTCCTATATGGATCGAGTAACAGAAAGTGTCGAACGACACTTTTACAGGCGTCCACAAAGACTGCCGGAAAACACACATTCACCGAAGTTATAAAGAAGAAACCGACAAACAAAATATGGTTGGGGGTGGGGTCACCACAACACGAAGAACTGTATGAAGGGTCGCGGTATTAGGAAGTTTGAGAACCACTGCGTTTGAGCATTGAGTTAGAAGTTGTAGACAACGAAATACCTAAACCACCTGTCTGCCTCCCCTCCGGCCTGCTACCTGAAGCCTTTACCACTCCTGCGACTTCACAGTCGCCTCCTAGATGACAAACCACCAACAAGGCAAAGCCAATTTGCCTCTTTCAATCATTATAATTTCGACAGCCGTAAAAGCAACATCATGAACTACACAGGCGTCTTCCGATGTCCTAAAAGAGTAATAGTTGCGAATCTGTACTTTTTCTTCTGCTGCGTTTGCCTTTAAAAGGGTGGCTGGCACGCTGTGTTTTGACTTACAGCCAGGCTGCGATATCTGCGCAAAAACATCTAATTTCTGCAAACCCCGATTCAGTTGCCTTTAATAACATGGTTGCTGTGGGGCAGCGGATCTATTCTCCCCCGGCCCCTTTTAATCAAAAGCGGGCCCCAGAACTCACAGGGCGAGTACAGCGTTACTATAATGGACCCTAATATCAGCCAGTCTGTATGCCTCGAGCTCAGCATCAGCCTATTAAAAATAGTGCCCAATAGCCTAAAGTCGCGGAAAAAAACTGCTCTTCCTTTTTTACTTTACTTTAATTTTACTATTTATTAGTGGGTCAAAGTTGTCAAAGGTCTCGCAATTCTAAATGTACTTTATGTAAACACCTTGAAAATGTATGACCGACTCGTTCTTACCGTCCCAAACCAGTTCGATATCGCACGACGTGTCCTTCTGTTTTTCTACTTCTTTCTATGAGTGCCAATCAATACACGGTCTCTTTGTTAATTACATATTCAATGTTACTACTGCTTCAAGGATTTTCTCTCCGTTTATTTATGTGAATGAGTGTAACAAAATGAAACCTACCAATCAAATCTCTTTCTTGAATTTTCGTGTATTCTAGACAAAGCATTACGGTATGCTGTGTTTCTAAATTGTTGCTGTATTCGTTAATCGACCGTTGCTTCGTTAATATAAATTTCTGTAACCTATGGCGCCATTTAAATATTTTAAGATTAATTCTGTCAATATTTCATAGTTGTGGATTTCAAGCTGTACGATAGACATGCCAACGAAGACACTTTTTTGGGGGGCGTGCCTAGTTGGTTGTGTTCTTAGTACGCTTGTTTCCACAGCGAGGTGCACACACCACCTGGAGGTGACAGGTTCGATTCCAGGCACGGTTACAATAGCCTTCGACTTTTAAGTTGTCTAGTATGTCCTTCTGACTTTCTACTTCTTTCTGTAAGTGCCAATCAATACACTGTCTCTTTGTAAATTATATAGATACCATATTTCACCATACACCCTGACAGCTAATTGTTGTTCCCGATATAAAATGTTCTAGAAAGAATGCATCTTCTCTATTACACAAGTTCTGACGTTGAAAAAAAGTCGAATGTATCACTGTACTCATTGAAATAACATTACTCTTTACATTTCTCACTTCAAAGATCGCATCCCTGGTTTTCCTGCAATTGCTGAAACCCGACTGTTCTTTCTGCAAGTCATGTTCCAACTTCCTTTCAATTCCCTTTGCAAGAAAACTGTTTTAGCGTTCCCTATTTTTACGATCAGATAGTAAGAATAGCAGATGCACCGTTTGAAATTGCTGTTCTTTGACGGAGGAATGTATTGTTCTTTTCCATGCTTTGAAATAAACTGTTGTTCCAGCTGTGCAAACAAACTGCATGATAGACACGGATGCTGGCTTTTCCGTTGGACAATCGTCACAGGCTAGTAACTTCTCTTTATTCCGAATTTATTTAGCTATTCACACCACTTCTAAAAAAGTGTGTGTTAGTCCACTCTCCCCCCCCCCCCCACCCCCCTGTGTTTTGTCTATTTCTCTTATTTCGTGATGTTTATGTTATGTAAACAATACTATGTTTCTGTTTTGTAAACAATACTGTGTTTTTATTTTGTATACAATATGTTGGCGTCTGTGGCTAAAGCGTTGCGAACGCGTTCCGTAATGCCGGGGTGTCGGGTTCGATTACAGCTGCGTTGGTTTCGACAGTGATACCAAGATCTGACCGTTCAGTAAAGCAATGGCAAACAAATGAAGGTAAACTGTGTCTAGAAAAACCTTAACAGCCAAGAAATGCTGGGGTTGATTCTAGAACGCCCTGTAACGGATCCGCAACTTACTTATTATAATAAACAATACTCTAAAGGAAATATTCTAAAAGCTAGATATAAATGGACAATTAGGAAAACGCTGAGCGATTTAAAAGATTATGATAGGCACACACATACACACAAAAAGACGCACACATAAATTGTTTAACAGCATACTAGAGAGAAAGGTGTCACGAGTACAAGAAGAAGAAAATGGTTGAATTGGTTTGCGGAAAAACGGGAAAAGGGGGGAGGGGAACATAAAAATACGTGGTTAGGCACCTGCACATTTGTGAAAGGCTGGCTTTCTCTCTCTCTCTCTTTTTCTCTCTCTCTCTCTGTGACACACACACACACACACAAAGACGCACACGTTAATTGTTTAACAGTATACTAGAGAGAAAGTGTCACCGGTGCAAGAAAAAGATACTGGTTGAATTGTTCTGGGGTGGGGGAGTGGGGGGGGGGGGCGCCCTTGGGAGGGGGTAACATAAAAATACATGGTTAGGCAAATCATAGCAAGATACTGTTCGGAAAATGGTGGCGGTGACCTTTGGAAATCAGTTTGTGCTTTGCTGCACATTTGTGAAAGGTGTTCTTTCCCTAGTCATATTCAAATAAAGTTTCTTCTTCAGCATTCCGAGCTTGTGGGGTTCATTGCTGCAGATATCACCCGCCTCCACTCATCTCTCTGGTTGGCCTTCTCCCTTCAGCTGGTGACAACAGGTGTTTTTAGGTCTGTCTATACATTTTTCAAACAAGATTTGGCATAGAAACATCCTCAAACTGCTATCAGTAACTAACTGACTCAATAACATACAAATAAAACATACATGTCTCACTCTTAGTGGAAAGTCTACACACGAATACAAGAAGCCAAAAATAATGTAGAGGTAGCTTCTTCTTCTTCTTCTCCTCCTTCTTTTCTTAGCGCCCACCAGCTGTAAACTAGAGCAAACAGTTATGGTTGTTTGTCCATTTCTGAACTGTATTCTTGTTCCAGAACCTAGCTTTTGTGTGCACATCCATTTTACAGATCTGATTTTGTTTGTATGCAGACTGCTGATTCCTCGCTTCTCATGCAGATGCACTTCAACTCAACAGAAAACATTACTAATTTGTCGACTCTTACAACATGCTTGTTAGAGGACAGTGAGTCTATTCTGCCCTACACCCTCCCCCCCACCCTCCCCCCCCCCCCCCCCCCCCCCCCCCCACACACACACACACAATTGGGCCCGGGAACCCACACGGGGAGTAGAGTTAGCACAACTTCCACTTACCGGACGGAGTGGACGGCTGTTTAAAGTCCCCATCTGATATCTGCTGCTTCAGGCTGACCAAACTGTTTGACTCAAAGGGCATGGCGCCGTAGACTAGAGTGTAGAGGATAACCCCTAAAGACCACACATCCACCTGGGAGGAACAAGCAGATGTTTTATAAAAACATACTGTATACCTTCTCATCGACCTGGGAACAAGCAGATGTTTTATAAAAACATACTGTATACCTTCTCATCGACCTGGGAACAAGCAGATGTTCTATTAAAAAAACATGCTGTACACCTTCACATCCACCTGGGAACAAGCAGATGTTCTATTTAAAAAAAACATACTGTACACCTTCACATCCACCTGGGAGGAACAAGCAGATGTTTTATAAAAAACATACTGTACACCTTCACATCGACCTGGGAACAAGCAGATGTTCTATAAAAAACACTGTACACCTTCACATCAACCTGGGAACAAGCAGATGTTCTATAAAAAACATACTGTACACCTTCACATCGACCTGGGAACAAGCAGATGTTCTATAAAAAAAAACATACTGTATACCTTCACATCAACCTGGGAACAAGCAGATGTTCTATAAAAAACATACTGTACACCTTCACATCGACCTGGAAACAAGCAGTTGTTCTATAAAAAACATACTGTACACTTTACCATGCTTTCATGTGTACTCAAGCACCAATAACAGTTCCTATGCGTACACTCTGTCCAACTGATTCCCAACGTTTCAATGTGTTTAACTTCAAAAGATTGGCTTCATTTTTCTCTCTTTGCTGGCACCTTTCTATCTTTCCAAACGACAGTGTTATATTGTGAAAGGGGGAGCGAGTCTCAATCTGTAGATCGCGACCACTTCTGGGGTTCCAACAACCATTTCACAGGGGTCGTCTAATACCATAGGAAAATATACATTCACCGAAGTTGAGTTGAGTTGAGTTGAGTCAAGAATTGACATCAGAGCACTCGGGGCATTCCCATGCATGCTCCGTCCTCATCTTCAGCAGCCAGCACAGAGTTTTAATACTGATAGTACCGGTCACAATCTGGTCATGTGTCCGTCTTGCCTTTCCTCTGAGTGTAGTGAGCCGGCCAGACCCTCTGTTTACTCCTAGTAATAATCACTGAAGTTATGAAAGTAAAGTACAGTGAAGGTCTTTTTTCCACGCCTTTAGGCCAATAGGCATATAGGGCTAGACCTATATTTTAACAGACCAATCGGCACAAGATCGGTGACGTGGTCAACATTACGCCGGCGGACTTCACTTCCCGGGACTGCACCCGGTATCCACTCAAGGCTGGGTCGACCAGGGAGTCAAGGTCATTTTTGAAAAAACTCCGGCTCCGCCAGGGAGCGAACCCACGACCTCCCGATCCACACGCGAGCGTCTAGCTGGGCGACTCCCCTGAAGCTATGAGGTAACCAGGAAAAGAATGTTTTGGTTGCAGGACAACGCGGCATCAGGAAGGCTGAGAACCACTGGGCTACTACAAGACATGGGGATCAAGTTACACCATTCTATAGCACAAGGCCTGGGCAGTATTGTAGAGACCATGTGCTGCCAATGATAGGTTTTACCCCCAGATCTGGGTTTTTATTTGACGCCATGGGTTCAAATTTCGAAATCTAGGTTTTTTTTAAATCCTTATATAAAAGTGGGCAAATGTTTCGTTTCGTATTTTTAAAATTTGTACCTTTTAACAATCTGGGTTTTTAATTTTTTTTGGGGTTCTTTTCTTAGGTATTGCTTGGGTTTTTGTTCAGCTTATCTGGGGTTTTCAACAATATCAAAATCCTATTGACAGCCCTGTATGTTGTCTGTGCATTATGATTTCTTATTCTGCCTTCATTTCAGATGTCTATACCTTGTGACTTTCTTTCCGTGTCTGCAGAGCGGCTAGTGGCAAGCTACGTATATTTCACAAAACACAGACTCTGCACCTCCAACTACGAACTTAGGGATCTCTTAAACATCTGCGTTGCAGAGCTAACGACGGAAGAATCCACAAGATACAGAGGGAAGGGCAATCGATTCGGCCACTCCGTCACAACGACCCGTCAGCGATTGCAGCCTAAAGATTTGAAACTCAGTGACACAGGGAGCCACTTTTCGGATTTCAATCTAACACTGACATATCTCAGAAACACCACTCGACGGTATAAAGCATTTGCATTAGGGGACTTAATATCACCATCATTATCATCACCATCACGCGCCTTGCCGGCTGGCGTATGCGGTTATGCATCTTCATAGATCTCTTTCTTTAGTGTTATGAATCAATTCCACTGATGATATTCCTCCATGCCGCCGTCTTAGGCCTTCCACCACCATGTCTCTTTGTCTGCCCTTGCCTCTTCTACCAGTGATCTTTCCAGTCCTCACGATATTTTCCAGTGCTCCTTTTCCCACCACATGACCAAAGAATGGCTTCACGAATAACGTGTTGATCTTGTCTGGGTTGGGAAAGGGGGAAGTCGTGGTAGTCAGCACTAAGTAAAAGGTTAAGGTGGGCACAAATGGCTAGACCTACATTCTACAGACCATTCGGCACGCACGAGGTGATGTGGTCAACATCAAGCCGGCCGCTTTTACCTCTCATGACTTTACCCGGTGCTCATTAAAGGTTCGGTCGACCTGGAAGCCAAGTTCATTTCTAAAAAGAAAAAAAAAAAAAAACAAGTTTAGCTCCGTCAGGACCTGAATTCACGACCTTCCGATCTAACGGCGAGCATCTATAAACTACACCACGGCGGCTCCCGTCAAAACTAAGACGAAGAGAAAGTCTCCGCGTGCAGCAACACATATTTGAAAACGGCGGTAAAAAATGAGTTGCAGTACCGGGCAGGATAATTTCAGGGCTTCCTCTCTCCAACGCACATTATAAACAAGGTAAGTTGCGTATTCTTTACAGGATGTTGCAGAACCAACCACAGCAGCCCCTGGCTGTTGTGTGGTTTTTCTAGGCAAATTTACGTCCAGTTGTTTGCAATTGATTTCTAGACGGTCAGCCCCTTGATAACACTGTTCAAACCAACGCAAGGCGCATGGCCGCAGCTAGGATCGAACACGGCACCCCAGCATTACGAAGCTTTCGCATCGACTTAACCACACAACCGACTCATTATAAACAAACTGAACTAAAAGTCCATATCACGTCTGCCCAACCGTCTTAAAAAAAACCCTCCTCGTCTGCCCTCTCCTGCAATGTACTTTTGTGTTTCATGTTTGTGACATCATCACAATATAACCGGAGGCAGAATGGTGAGTGAGGTCTGAGGCCGCTCCACTTGGGTGCACGTCGGTAAATGTGGGTCAGTTGCAGCAACAGGGCCAACCACGACCCCCTGCAGCTAGAGACGCCGTGGGCCAACTAAATGTAGTAAGCCTTGGCACTTGCAAATGAACGTCAGAAGTAATCTCGTCAAGATTCAGTAATGGGCCGGAGTCTCTTCCCTTGACGGAAGGGGAAAGAGTGGTATCCCCTGACGAAGGAGTAACAGATGTAACAATTTGACTCAATCTTCTCAGGGGGAAAGGAAACAATCTAATAAAGAATTTCGGCAAGGACTAGTTACTAAGGTAAACAGTTTTTGCGATATCTCTCTCTCTCTCTCTCTCTCTCTCTCTCTCTCTCTCTCTCTCTGCAGCTAGAGCCGGCCGTGGGCCAACTAACTGTAGTAAGCAGTGTTGCCACTTTGGATGTTTTACATCCAAATTTAGATGTTTTCCCTTGCATTTAGATGGCATTTTTGACGTTTAGATGGTAGATGTTTTTCATTTGGAGTGAATTTATCAAATCTAACCTAAGAAACAGGAGAAATTTAACCTCTAAAATGCTAAAGGGACAATAACATTTTGCCTGATAAGAGAAGGAAAAGGCTGTTCCACGTATCAGCTCTCTGATTGTGTATTTAAAGAAATTAGAACAGCTAAAGCATAGCAGAGGATCTCTCTCTCTCTCTCTCTCTTTATATATATATATATATATATATATATATATATATATATATATATATATATATATATATATATATATATATATATATATATATATATATATATATATATATATATATATATATATATATATATATATATATATATATATATATATATATATATATATATATATATATATATATATATATATATATATAAATATATATATATATATATATATTATATATATATATATATATATATATATAATCTTGAATGAATAAGGCATGTAACACTACTTCTTTTCCTGGACTGACAGGAACAGATCTCTGTAACACGCCATGAGATCCCTGAAACAGGCCATGAGATCCCTGGAACAGGCCGTGAGATCTCTGGAACAGGCCTTGAGATCCCTGGAACAGGCCATGAGATCCCTGGAACAGGCCATGAGATCCCTGGAACAGGCCGTGAGATCTCTGGAACAGGCCGTAAGATCTCTGCAACAGGCCTTGAGATCCCTGGAACAGGCCATGAGATCCCTGAAATAGGCCGTGAGATCTCTGGAACATGCCTTGAGATCCCTGGAACAGGCCGTGAGATCTCTGGAAAAGGCAATGAGATCCCTGGAATGGGCTGTGAGATATCTTAATTTTTATACCAGCACTAAATAAAACCTTCACAGGACCAGTCAGTGTTTCCAAACTTTCGAGAGTAGTCGCATTTGAACTAGGCTCAGTAATTCAGGCTAGTAATACACACATTAAATAAAATACAGTGCCTGAAATAATACAAAATGTGCGAACAGATACTTTCAAAGAAAATGTATATAAATGGTTAAAGGAGGTCTAACAGTATTTTTACACACGCATTTGTCTTTATACCAAAATGGATGAGGGAGGGGGGGGGGGGGGGGGGGGGAGTGGCCTCAATATACATCCTCCCATGTTTCGGCGCCTACGGGACCTGGCTTTCTGGTAAAGTAAGAACAAAATTAAAACCCGAAAAGGATCCGTTTTCCTGCTTTGAATTGCCCTGTGTATATAGCGCAATGGTTTCATGTCAGAGTTCCTGCTTTGAATTGCCCTGTGTGTATAGCGCAATGGTTTTATGTCAGAGGATAGCCATGGATTAATTTCATGACTGGCGGACTCCGGGGTCTGGTTTCAAATACAATACTGCTTTCACAGCATATAAACCATATTCTTGCCCTGTTGGCATGCCATCCACATCGCAGTATTTTTAAAGACAGTAGCCCTGAGAGAATGGGGAGAACCACAATGACTATATAACCCCGACACACACCACACTGCCTATATAACCCCGATACAAACCACACTGCCTATATAACCCTGACACACACCACACTGCCTATATAACCCCGATTCAAACCACACTGACTATATAACCCTGACACACACCACAATGACTAAATAACCCCAATACACACCACACTGACGACATAACCCTGACACACACCACACTGACTATATAACCCTGACACACACCACACTGACTATATAACCCTGACACACACCACACTGACTATATAACCCTGACACACACCACACTGCCTATATAACCCTGACACACACCACACTGACTATATAACCCTGACACACACCACAATGATGATATATCCCCGACACACACCACACTGCCTATATAACCCTGATACAAAACACACTGACTATATAACCCTGACACACACCACACTGCCTATATAACCCTGACACACACCACACTGACTATATAACCCTGACACTCACCCCACTGACTATGTAACCCTGATACAAAACACACTGACTATATAACCCTGACACACACCACACTGACTATATAACCCTGACACACACCACACTGACTATATAACCCTGGCACTCACCACACTGACTATATAACCCAGAAACACCACACTGACTATATAACCCTGACACATATCACACTGACTATATATCCCTGACGCACACCACACTGACTATATAACCCCCACACAGACTATATAACCCTGACACACACCACACTGACTATATAACCCCGACTATATAACCCTGACACACACCACACTGACTATATAACAAGATACAGCAGTGGCAGCGCCCCCCCCCCCCCCCCCCCCCCCCCCCCCCCCCCCCCCCCCCCCCCAACCACCCCATTTTCTTTTCTAAAATACTGTCACCGTCCTACTGATGGCCCTCACACCCCTTCATACACTACTGAATGGATGCAGACATTCCCTTTTTAAGACGTTCATTCACAAACTAACCTCAGGTCCATGATAGGGTTTCCCGTTGACTATTTCAGGCGAAGCGTAGAGTGGACTCCCACAGAAAGTACTCAGTGTGCTGCTGTTACTGTAGTAGTTGGACAGACCAAAATCTGCAATCTGACATGGGACAGACACAGTCAGTGAATATAACAAGCAACACCAATGGATCACAGACAAGGGAGCAGGACACAAAGAAAGCAATGAGGTGCTGGGCTCAGGTGATGTAAGGAGGATTAATCCTCTTACAACGGTTCTTATGATTGGGGCAAGAGTTGTTCAAGGGCTCCAAGCCTTGTTAAAGTGCATAATGAAAGTAATAATAACAATAGTAAGGTGCTGAATTACTTGACACACATAACAGTACATATGAAATATTAAATGTACAAAATCTTATTGAGATAACTCCTACACATGGATTGGGTAATTTGTGGGGGGGGGGGGGGGGGTTTGTTTTGTGATTCCATACATATGAATCCTTCCACCTCACCGCCTTCCCACAAAAAATTTATTATGGGGGGGGGGTGCCCGGTGCTCTGATCACATGGTTATAAGTACGTCAACAGAACCCTTAAAGACATGGATCACAATGTTATGTATGCACAAACTATAGTGAAATGCTAAGTTTGAACTCTGGCCAATGGCTCTCGCTGATCAATATAGTGATCTGTCAAAAGTTCCTCTCCAAGCTGCCAGCTGGGGGGTATGACCACCTATGGGAATCCTGAATGGAATACCAACAGGGCAAATCCCACGTACCCCATTCAACCTCCCAAGAAGTTATATCAGGGCACTTGAAATGGTTTCACCAAATGATGTACCCAGCAATATCCTATACTGATCAGTGCCAGAGTGTATACGAATTGGGACAGAGGAAAGGACTTTGGAAAACAGGAACTGACTATATAACCCTGACATACAAAAGTTCTGGTTGTTCGTCCACTTCTAGACTGCAGTCCAGTTTCAGAACCTGAGTGTTGCATGTGCATCTATTTGACAGATCTGACTAATTTGTGTGCTGACTGCTGGTTCCTTGCCTCTTAGGCAGATGCACTTCGACTTCAAAGGAAGCTCCAAATTAGTCGACTCTTACGACATGCTTTTGGGTAGGCAGTGGGTCATATGCATAGAGAGGCTTGAATCGCTTGATGGGACCAGGATAAGGAGCATATCATGGATTTTTCTGTCCAAGATATTCGGGTGTACAGGGTAATGAGCAAGCTGATAGACTGGCTACTGCTGCCCCTCTCGGTGGTGAGCTACTTTATGATAAAGTGGACATGGGGAAGGCGCTGTTGGACCATGTGAACAATGCAACAGAGCCCACAGAGTATCCATAACTTGAAAGACTGAATTCAGTGGTGAGTGAGCAGAGGTTCTGGAAGATGTTCAACACTGAGGGGGAAACATAGGCAGACTTTTAATCAGGTCGCAGCTGGTACTATCAACATACGGGGACTCATAGCAAGCTACTGAGGAATATGGTACAGTTCAAATGACAAATAAACTCAAACTACAGCACAACCACAATCAACTGTGAACCAGGGTGGCTTCTATCAACTGAAATCTACAAAATTATAGTGACTAGAATGATTTGTGTAAGGAGAGATGGAGGAAGATAAGGCAACAATATTCTTGAAAACTTTTCATGGGCCATGGTGAGAGTGTCAACACATGAATTGCCTACTATTAGTGACAGCAGGTTGTGGAGAGGCCTGACCACCCCCGCCAGCTGAAAAGGCACTCGATGATGATTATGATGTGTAATGCCATAACTTGTTCTTGTGTGAGAAAAAACATAGGTCATTTTTTTTAAAAACTGCCAATTACTGCCTTTATTAAACTACTTCTGCGGTGTAGTCAGGTGGATTTCAACCTGAGGATTTACAGTCGCATGGCTAGTGCTGTTGCCACAACTGTGCAAGTGAGGATTATATTTTGCCCCTGACAGTTAGCATGCTCACATCTTTGGGAATATGCCAAGGAGACAAAAACCTGACAAAAAGTGCAATGACATGGATTCTGTTGTAAAATTTCAAAATAACACAATATAACTGTCTTGATTTGTCTTAGCTTCTAACATATAATGCACGCAACCAGTGGAGCAGAAAGGTCAACCAGTGGAGCAGAAAGGTCAACCAGTGGAGCAGAAAGGTCAACCAGTGGAGCAGAAAGGTCAACCAGTGGAGAATAAAGGCCAACCAATGGAGCAGAAAGGTCAACCAGTGGAGAATAAAGGCCAACCAGTGGAGCAGAAAGGTCAACCAGTGGAGCAGAAAGGTCAACCAGTGGAGCAGAAATAACCAGTGGAGCAGAAAGGTCAACCAGTGGAGCAGAAAGGTCAACCAGTGGAGAATAAAGGCCAACCAGTGGAGAATAAAGGCCAACCAATGGAGCAGAAAGGTCAACCAGTGGAGCATAAATGTCAACCAGTGGAGCAGAAAGGTCAACAAGTGGAGCAGAAATGTCAACCAGTGGAGCAGAAAGGTCAACCAGTGGAGCAGAAATGTCAACCAGTGGAGCAGAAATGTCAACCAGTGGAGCAGAAAGGTCAACCAGTTGAGCAGAAATGTCAACCAGTGGAGCAGAAAGGTCAACCAGTGGAGCAGAAAGGTCAACTAGTGGAGCAGAAAGGTCAACCAGTGAAGCATAAAACTAGGTGTGGACCACCCTGGGTGTCATCACGGTGGGTGGGAAAAAAACAGTACAAAAATGCGTTTTAAAATAAAAATATACATATTGGGAGAGGGGGGCAAGAAATTTCCGCAGCAGGTACCACCTGCTACCTGGCTATGCCTTTGTATGCAATCCAATAACTGCAGGGCTCAGCACCAAACATAAACAAACATAATACAAACATCTAAATGAATTATTTTAAACAAAGATTGATGTATATTTTTTAACCATATTTACCTTCACATTTCCCTCATCATCTAAAATGATGTTCTCCAATTTCAGGTCTCGATGGACAATACCATTCTGTGAAAGATAAAGAAATATAAAGTTGCTTTAATTATGATGTTAGGCTGTAAAAAAGGTGGTTACATAATGCCATTCTATGCATATACTAGGCCAGTGTTTCCCAAACTGTTCTTAGTCGCTGCGCCTTTTTTCGGTAAAAAAAATTTGATGGTGCTCTAACCTGAGTAAAAGTATGACTATTCGTATGTATGAAAGAGAAAATTTACAAAAATAAAACTCATATATCTTCAAATATTTTGCGGCGCCCCTGTGAAGAGGTAGCGGCTGCCCGGGGCGCTGTGGCGCACAGTTTGGGAACCACTGTACTAGGCAATAACTGTTGTTAAAAAAACAAAACGCATTTCAATAAAGCGGTCATCATCATCATGCCTTTGCAGAATGTTGGTTTCATCACTGTCTGCCTGGAAGAAATTTGGTCTCTTGCCAAGCTCTTACCCCGCCGCCCCCCCCCCCCCCCCCCCCCTAACCCCCCCCCCCCCCCCGATTTCCTACTGAAGGTGTCACTTACTGATTTAACCTCTGTCTTAATTATCTCTTGGGCCTCTGATGTTGAATCTCTGGGATTCAAAGAGTTGAAGACTGCGAGTCCATGACTCAAATCTGTACGTATCTATAGGGAAGATGCTTTCATTAATCTCAAAATTTTCACTTTGAACTCTTTGACAGTGCTCAACTATAGACTGTTTAATACTGTTTAATCTTTGCATTGCTATGGCCTCCTTTTGACTTCTGTTGAGCAGTCTTGATTGCTGTTTATTATGGAACCTAGACATTACCAAAGCTGGTGACATTTCAAATTGCTTCATCAATTATTATTTTTGGGTAACAGACAGTTTTATCTGTGGACATTATTTTTGTATTCTTTAAAATTAGGAATAAACAGATTTTGATCTTCACTAAGTTTTTGGACAGATAATAAAGTTTTTATTCTATTCACTCTGTTCAAATGGAGGAATATGTCATCTGCATTGTGAAGTTCTGGAACAGGGTTGCCACCGATTAAGAAAAGATCATAAATGTCAGAATGCTCCTCATTTTTGACATTTCTCATGATGCTTTCTGCATATATATTAAATAAGTATGGTCAGAGAATGCACGCCTGCCTCGTTTCCTTTTTGCACTTTTTTGCAATGTATTCCTCCAAATGTGATGGTGGCTTATTGTTTATGATATAAACTTATAATTAAATATACCAAACGTGCTGGAAACTCTGTACTTCTCATGATTCTACAATTTATGGTGCTGGGCACAGTCGAAGGCCTTGCTATAATCAATCAAACAAGCATGGAAAACAGGATAATGCCGTTACAAACAATAAATTGCGCAATTTACTGCTTGTTATATTTCACTGTATCTCATCAGGTGATTTACTGTCCACATCAAAATACAAGGATGCTTCAGAAGAAATACACACATCACACTGTTTATTCTTTTTCTGTACATTTCACCAATGGAATTATAAAACTACCCATGTAATGACCATGAATGTATAAAGGTTAACTACATGACAATAGCGGTAGTCTATGTTTAACAACGTGGTCCTTTTGTTTACATAACACGGAACTGTCTGTCTTAGAATATGACTTGCCTGGCACTGAAAGAGTTAATGAACTACACACACACAAATCAAATGAGAAGGAATCAACTGACCTGATGACAATAGTGGATGGCAGACACGATCTGGCGGAAAATCCTCCTGGCCTCATTTTCTGAGAGTCTTCCCATCTTGTTGAGATAGTCGTACAGTTCTCCTCCTTGGGCATAATCCAATACAAGCACGATTTTGTCTTTCTTCTCAAACACTGTGGACGCATCATGGACCAGTTAGCACTGTTATCAAAAGTTTTGTGCACACGATCTCATTCTTCTTCATTTTCACCTGCTATTAGGTCTGGTGGAAAGTTCTAGTTGTTCACCCAATTCTGGACTTTCTTCCTCAGAACATAAATTCTGTGTACACGTACATTTTACAAACCCTTCCCTTATGAATGCAGATTGTTGGTTCCTTGCCTCTCAAGCAGATGCACTAAGACTTCGAGTTAAAACCCACCCCAACCCCCAATGTGTCCACTTTTACAACAAGCTTGATAGGAGGCACTGGGTCTATTCTTCGACACCCCCCCCCCCTTTCCTCTATACAAAAGTACTCCAGAACCCACACGAGGAGGGAACATTATGAGAAGGGAATACCTTAAAAAACTTGGTTCAAACTGCACAATTCGCAGAAAATGAGCATGGAGAAGGAATCAGCATAAATACCAGGATGGTTTGGCCATATTGACGAGGGGGTACAAAAGCAATGACCCAATTCATGGTTCCAGTAATTAGCTGGGATTGTGAACTGTGACCTCTTACATTTATCAGCTGGTTCATGATAATAATGGTGAATACAGAAAGCTTATGACTGGGGGAACACGATATGCGCGCAGTCCAGCATGTCTCTCGATAGTGATGACCTTCATATGGTCAATGCCATGTCAATGCCATGTTGCACTGGCAGGCACGACTATCCACAACCCGCTGTCTCGTGTACTTTCAATAAATTCTGTTGATCTTCCATGTCATGATGCCAAACTTCTTCTGTACCCCACCAGGTCATCACACAAAGCAATAAACACCCGATGACACAAAGTGCTACCATCGCCCGTGGACAGGTCACAGAAACACCCTTTCAGCCGTTAGGCCATATTTATGGCCCACCTATAGTTAGGGCCCCCGGCAAAAGCCAGAGAGCGGCTTTAAATAACGAAAAATTGCATCCCACATGGGGACGACCTTAAATAATTTTTTTTTTAGCTGAATACAAATTTTAGCCTGTACCTTGCGTGGCGACTGCTGTAAGGGTGGTGACATTTAACGCTTAAACTTCTAATATTATACAGACACCAATAGTTCATTCAAACTTTGTAATAACTGATTGTATGATAAAAGAAATAAAATTATCTAAAGTCAACAAATGGACGACCAAAAACTGTCCAATCTCCATAGCCTTTTAACTGGTTTAATTATATTTAGTACAACTATGCCTGGGCGGCGTCCGTGGCTAAGGCGTTGCGAGTCCAACTCGTGAGCCAGCATACCGCGATCTAAACCCACTGCAGGCTGCGTGGATTTTTGTCGTGGAATGGGACGTCGCAGGTCGACCCAGCCTAAAATGGGTACCAGGATGGGCTGTCCTGGAAAGTAAAGACAGCCGGCGTAATGCTGACCACATTACCCACAGAGTGCTGATGGTCTGTAAAAATATGGGACGCTCTGCCCATATGCCCGATGCGCCGAAAGGCGTGAAAAGGGATCTTTACTTTTTTTTTTTTTTTAACAACTATGCCTGGCATCTGTCATCCCCATAGCCAGGCTCTGTCCAGCCTTCAGTGTGGCTGGGACTATGATCAATACAGCCACTAAAATATGCACGAACAGATATCACAAATTTTGCAGGAGCGGGAAGCACAACAGAGACTGACGCTAGTTGCCATTTTTCATAATGATCTCCATTAGTTAGCGTGTACGTGCAAGCATGTCACACACAGAAGTAGTCGTCGCAATGGAATTATTGACTTTTACAATAAATATTCACAAATCTGATCTTTCTAATTACAGGTGTTGCTTTAAAATCGGTGCGCATTTGTATAAAAGGCGAGGAACCAACAGTCTGTGTGTGCATGTGTGTGTGTGATAGAGAGAGAGATAGAGAGAGAGGGAGAGAGAGAGTGAGAGAGAGAGAGAGAAGAGATGGTCGAACAAATAGAAACAGAGACACCGCTGGGAAAAGAAAAAAAAGATAAGAGAGGAAGACAGACACAGATCGAGATAAGAGAGGAAGACAGACACAGATAGAGATAAGAGAGGAAGACAGACACAGATAGAGATAAGAGAGGAAGACAGACACAGATCGAGATAAGAGAGGAAGACAGACACAGATCGAGATAAGAGAGGAAGACAGACACAGGTAGAGATAAGAGAGGAAGACAGACACAGATAGAGATAAGAGAGGAAGACAGACACATATAGACAGGCGGAGAGAGAAAGAGAAGCAAAAGCTACAAAGTGAGACAAGCCGACGTATATATTTTTCACAGCAGAGCTGGCTAACAGTCACTAGCCGTTAAAACTCCCATCACTAACAACACCAATCTAAAACAGGACATTCCAGACGAGCCAGGAATGCCCACGGCTCAATCACGCACTACTGTGGATTCCCTATCAGCAATGATAAGCTCTTTCTCTGTGTGCCAGAGATTAAATCATTCAGATGGTGCTTATCTTCAAATGAAGCACTTCCTGGTACTTATCACATCTTGCTGACTGCATTTTCTACAGGTGTGCCGGGACCTGGGAGCTCAGAGGCCCTCCCGACCCCCACCCTCCAAGAATACAAATGAGTGAGGTTAATTATAAAACCTCTAATCTAATCAAAATGTTCCACAGTCAATGTTATCATGTCACCAACACTAACGATTACCAATTTACTAAGTTTCTTCAGAAGCAACACAGTTAAAATGATTCCCGTATGCGTTCCGGGGCCCTATTATAGGGAAGACAAGTATAGACCCACTGCCTACCCAGAAGTATATCGTAAGAGCCGACTAATTGGCAGCTTCCTTCGAAGTCGGAGGGCATCTGCCTGAGAGGCAAGGAACTAGCAGTCTGCAAACAAATAAGCCAGATATGTAAAACGGATGCACACGCAATACTCAGGTTCTAAAACAGTACTGCAGTCCAGAAGTGGACGAATAACCAGAACATTCTGCCAGAGTTTACAGCTGGTGAACACGAAGGAGAAGAAGTTAAAATGAGGACGGAATGACTTTTATAATTATGTCTCTTTGCTATGGTTTTGTTTTTTAAGCTCATCGAGTGAAAACACATGTTCACAGCACATATAAATATACTTTTAAACTGAAACACAAAAAGTAATTGATTTGTTTAGTCCGCATACATTTTCCACGTAAATGATCACGGCAAATATTAGGTCACCAGTAGCAGAGTACATGTCACAAAGAATTTTCACGGATGCAATGTGCATCTCCTAGTTATAGTATTTTTTTTTAAACAATCTTGTGAGGCACACTGTGTCACCAGGTGGGTACAACTTGTCGTTGGGTTTTGGTGGGGTGACGTGTCTCACTCACTCACTCTCGAGCGCGGGCGCATACAGACGATCAACAGCATGTGTATCACGTATGATAATGCTGTTACCTGGGCTTGGGCAGTACGTTTCATTACACAGAAATAAACAGACGGGAACCCTTGAGGCTGTGGGGAACCCTTGAGGCTGTCGAGAACAATTGAGGCTGTGGGGAACTTTAAATTGTTGAGAATTTCTGAGACTGTGGGGAACTCTTGAAGCTGTGGGGAACCGTTAGGGCTACGAGGAACCGCTGAGGTTGCAGGGAACCCTTGAGGCTGTGGAGAACGGTTGATGTTGTGGAGAACCGTTGAGGCTGGGGGAATCGCTGAGGCTGTGGGGGAACCCTTGAGGCTGTGGGGGAACCCTTGAGGCTGTGGAGAACGGTTGATGTTGTGGAGAACCGTTGAGGCTGTGGGCAACTCTTGAGGCTGTGGGGAATCCTTGAGGCTGTGAAGAACCGTTGATGTTGTGGAGAACCGTTGAGGCTGGGGGAATCGCTGAGGCTGTGGGGGAACCCTTGAGGACGAGGGATACTTTTGCGTATGGGCAGCCCTTGATGCTGTGGGGAACCCCTGAGGCAGTGCGGAACATTTGTTGAACCCCTGAGTCCGTGAACCTTTTTGTACATTGGGTTTGTTTATAGGGTTACGCTTCCACACAATGAGACCAGGTTAGCATCGTGAGTGGTGTACTCAGGGCTGTCGAATTTTTTTGGTGGAAAAGGGGGGGGGGGGGGTTAGTACCAAATGTTTTTGAAAAGATACCAAAACACACCTAAAGTACAAAAAAAAATTTAAATTTTTATTTTCAAAACTAATAGTAAAAGTGAAGCAAAGATCCCTTTTCATGCCTTCAGGCGCATCGGGCGTATGGGAAGAGCTTCCATATTTTCACAGACCAATCGGCACTAGGTGAGTACTGTGGTCAGCATTACGCCGGCCGTCTTCACTTTTCCAGAACATACATTCTGGTACCCATTTTAGGCTGAGCTGACCTGCGACGCCCATACCATGATAAAAAAATCCACACAGCCAGCAGTGGGATTCGATCGCGGTACGTTGGAATTACGAATCGGACTCGCAACGTCTCAGCCACTGACACCACAAGAACCAACGAGGCGACTTAAAATACACAAACAACACTAGATGAGACAGGGTTACGAATACAAGCATTGGAGAGAAAGTTGAAAAAAGACCGTGTCTGGATTATACAGATAGACAAAGGATGGAATGGTTCAGCTACCTAGTGAGAATGCAGCCAGAGAAGGATCTTCATTTGAGACTTTTTACAGTAAAACATCTTCGCGAAAGGCGAGAGGAAGACCAAGAAAGAGATGGATAAGTGGTGTAGCTGAAACCTGCAAAAAGATGAATAAATCCATCACTCGAGCTACCAGAAAAGCACAAGACAAACATAGAAAATCCCAATACTGGGCTACAACCTGGTATCAGTGAGACGACAAAAGAAGAAGAAAAAACACACATACATCGATCAGTAAGTTACAAAGCTGTGTGGCGGCTTCCATTTGGTGCTACCATGTCCTGAAGCAACAGCTTTGATTTTATCAGAGCATTTATTGTCAGAGTCTTTAAAGAAGAGCGGTTTTATGCCTCAACATTTAAAATACCGCTATATACGCAACGTTTTTAAAATTTACCAAAACATCGGGCGAGGGGTGGTACCAAAAGAACAGTTTTTCTCGGCAAGGGCCAAACAGTACCAAATGTGTACGAAAGCACCATCTTCGGCAGCCCTGTGTGTACTTGTCGGCACGGTGGTCGGGTACTGATCTTTCTTAAAGCATTCTGGTATTTGTGGCTACGTGGCTCCCGAGTCTAAAAAATGTATGCAGTGGTACACTGCTCGGCTTTACCCAGGCAATGATGTCTGGGCCAGAGAATGATGGGCCAGAGAATGATAGACCAGAAATGAGGCCTTGGAACTTAACCAGGAAGCTCACGCACGAGTGCGCGCACACACATACACACACACACACAAGGAGAGAGAAATGAACGATACGGATAGGCTGTCCCTGGTTATATATTTACAGTGTGAGCCAGAAATTTAGCGACATGTTCTCGTTGCCGATTATGTTGTACTGTAAACAGGTAGCAGTTTGAAGCCATTAGGTGGCTTTGTTCTGTTGTGCTTTTGTGAGTTCAAGAAGTTTTTTCAACCGTCCCATGTTTGTAGCCGTAACACTATAACGTAATTATGTTCGCCTTCGTTGTCCCACTGCTTTTGTGTAGTAAAGCATCACAGAGAGGAACGAACGAACGAACTTTATTTTCAAAGGGTCACACATTGGGCACGCAGGCCCGTCTTACATTCGGCCCTTCAAGTCAAACATTTTTCGCACAGTAGTTGTATTTTACTAATAAAGCATGTTATGATCATATGATGATATGCATATTATAAATATTATAAAAGAACACAAAAGCATGAGTTCTAAAGGGCATGCAAAAACCAGCGAGTGCATACACACACCCACATACACACGCTCACCTACTCACTTACACACATGCATGCATGTATCCATACATACATACATACATACATACATACATACATACATACATACATACATACATACATACATACATACATACATACAGACAGACAGACAGACAGACAGACAGACAGACAGACAGACAGACAGACAGACAGACAGACAGACAGACAGACAGACAGACAGACAGACAGACAGGCATGGATGGAGTTACATATAGAAGTTACATATAGTTTCACGTCTTTTTTTTTTAGTTGCGTAGCTGAGTTAATACTGTGTCAGATCGCGGGTTGCTTTAGTGCCACTTTTACTTCATCCACCCATGTTTTTTTTTTTTTTTGGGGGGGGGGGGGGGTCGGCCTCTGGTCTTTGATGTTCTATGAAACCATTTCGGGTAATTAAAGTACCATTGTTTTTAGTATACCGTTAGTGCTGATGGCGATGCCACTGCCACTCAACTTTACCATACTACTTGAACTTCATCCGTTCAACTGAGGACAGATCAGCATATATTCCAGCAGTTAACAAAGTGGATTTGTGGCTGCAACTAACAGTAAACACAGACTCGCTAGGCAGCAAACAATCAGAGTGCCAGCTAAAAAAATAAAGCAATCACCAAATAGTTAGTATCTCTCTGTTAGATAGGGACGACAATTTCTGAAAATCTATTTCCTACGTTTCACGCCAATTATCTACCTGCTCCAAGTTATATACCAAAAACTGATGAATGTGGTGATTGTTAGAAAGGACGGAGCGTCCGAAAAAGCTTGTACCAGAAACAATGCCGACATAACCCCCGCACTGCTGCATGTGATCACTAATCTTGGAATCGTTTCGATTTCATCCACGGATAACTTCCAAGAAATGTAGATGTCACAATATATCGGAGCATCACAGAAGGCCGCAAAGCCGTAGACAACAACCACGTCAATGATGGTTATCCTTAGCATTATAATTTCTGTGACGCGTAGATGGCTGATCGCTGAGAGACATTTCTTTTCCGTTATAAAGGCAAAGACCAAAGAAATAACCCTGGCCACAGCATCTCCTGGCAAAGCCCCTGCGATGAACTGAAAGATGTAGACATCAAAGGCTATGTCTGCACTCTGGAACGGCGGATTCACGCAGACACTGAACCACTGCTGGCACAGCAGACAGCCGAGATCAGCCAGCGTCACAGCAAAGAAGCGGATGTCCATGGCTATCATCAGACCCTTGCCTGTAAAATAGACTAAATTAATCATACTCTTCGCTGATCCGCACAAACACACGGCGCCCGATGTTGATGACAATCAGAAGTACAGTTTTCAGAATTGTTCAGGAAACCGTCAGCAGAATCGTTGTATGTCAGGGATTCGTTGAGAGCTATGTCCGCTGAAGGCATTCAGCATTAGGACACTAAGCAAACTTTGAAAAATGTGACCACACAACAAAATCCAAAAAGTAATATAGGTTGAAGTGTTTTTATTGTCTCCTTTACAGACCATCATCAGAATGGTGGTGTGTCAAGGATTCGTTAGGCTAGTGTTCCCAGAATCCTTGTATTGAAAATAGCAAGATGCAAGGATCTCAGTAGCTCTTGCACAACAAGAATCATTTGCAATATCATGTACGAGCTTTACCCGTCCTATCTGACATGTATACACGTTCCCTGTTCCTTAATAGAACGGGCACCACATGCGGATTGAGTTAGAAAGAAACTAATTGGGGAATGGGTGACAGAAACAGTACTATTCACTTCTCCGGTCGTTTTTTTACTGTATTACTGCATACGTGGCTTGTACTACAAAAACGTGTCTATCACTGGTCAACTGCCAGTGTTGCTATATCATAGGTCTTGCTCGAGTTAAGCAATGAATACTTGTAAGCATTCCAAACGCGACCTACAAGAATCAGGAGTCGATAAAATTAATACAAATTTACAAGCCTTAAAAAAGGCTATTATCATTTTATAATAACACAAATACTTTTTTCTCAATCTGAGCAGCTTATTTAACCAATTTTCAGGTGGTATTACGTGTGTTAACACCGCGTCATTACGAGAGAAATTATTTTAATGAGGAGTTAATTAAGCATCGGGGGTTCACCACCAACTGTACTTTGCTGGGTTAAATATTAGTATTTTCAGGCGAAATGTGGGAACGATTACGGGAATTACAGCAAAGTTCACCAAGCACAGTTGTCATTTAATTATCTGATGTATGTCCTATCTTTATCAAAACCTGGTGAAATTATTCTGATCACAGCAAAAATTGGCCCGATGTGTTGACAAATCAATTACCTTCTGCATTACTATATGACAGCTCTTCTAATCTGAGGTCACGCTGCTGCAGAGAGAGAAGAATGAGAGTAATTAGAAGGCTTATTACTACAGCCTAAATTCAGCAACGCTGTCCGCCATGACGAACTAATGATGTAACAGGCATTACTTCCGCCAGGTGCATTAAATGATCATTACAAGGGTTGACTTTTTTACAAGTTAGTGGTTAGTTACTTTTCTCTGGGGACACTGCCACATATGAAGCTTGTTCGCTGCCCACGTAATCTGCTTATCTTGCTAAATATAACGGAGGAGTACTTTCAAGATTTGCTAGTTACACATAATGAAATGTTTTTGTGAAAAAAAAAAAAAAACGGTTTCATCTTTACATAACTTAACACAAGATCTTCCAGAAAGGGAAAAGTGACTTGACCAAAGCTCTATGGTTGCTATATTTGTGAAGACATTGTCAAAGAGGAGAAACCCCTAGAAAGCAGGTTTAGCCAGTTCAACCTATAATACAGTTATACTGGGGTACACTATGATTAAAACGAAACCTGTTGCCAAATGTCAGTAGGTCAAAATATAAATAGGCCTTCAACAGAAAGAGAGAGAAAAAGAAAAGAATTCCGTATCCCTGGTCAAATGCTAAACTATACTGCGTATTAGCTAGGTGATACGTATACTAAGTCAATGATTAAATAGTGAAAGATCGTGACTTTTCCTGCTTGAAATTGTGCTGAAGAGCTAGCAGTGTACTTGGAGCTGTTCAAATATAGTATATTTACGCTGTCCGATGAGAAAGGCGCGATTCTATAGTGTCGAAGAGCTAACAAACCTCCAGGGAGGACATACCCAGAGAATGAAAAACTACAAGGTCTATTACAGTCAGCGTTGTTAAAGTGTAAACATCATTGATTGAACATGTCTGACTTTCCGACGGAGTGATTAGACTCAGACATCCTGTCCAGCAAGATTCAATAAGCCATCACGGACTTGACCGCTCAACCCTTCACCCTTCACAGGAACTACTTCCCTTTCTATTGTATTGTATTTGCCTTGCCCGTATACCCTCAGTACAGCACAATGTGTTCGGTAGAAATGTGACACTTGAGTTTCGCAGAAGACACGTTCTCAACTTTTCCACCCGTCAATGCCTCGGTTCAGCCGGGCAGGTTGAGCTTATAATTTAGGGTCTTCAGTGAACGCTGCATCTGAGAACAGTCACCACTGCCGAACTGTTATAATTATAAAAGCGTTCTTTCAGGAAAGAGCTGGTCCTCCTTGGACGCAGATCATATCACAGATCGTGATGTTCTGAATATACAGTCCATATCAATTGTTGTCAAGCTCATCTTCCTTCAGATAGCTTTGGATATTTTCAGAGGAAAATGGTTCGCCTTTACTTATTAATAAAAGTTAGCGTGCTCACGTGGGAAAACGAGCCTGACTGGTCAACAGACACTGTGACCATCTTCCTACAATACAGACTATTAATACTGCTGGAGATAGTGATAATCATGTAGTATATTTATCGTGAACGTTAAACTGAAGAGCTGACCTCAAATATCAACTTCATTCCACAAAACACTGTACGGAATGTCACGATTTTGAAGCCAACTGTTGCTTTTACTAGAGAGACACTTCCACAGTTTACAACTGTTGTATATGTACAGGCATTTACGTGAAGTTCTGCATGTTATGGGGGGAGATGAATAAAGAATAAGATCAGCAGAAGAAGAACAAGAAGATTCCCAATACAGAAATAATGAGCAGAAGAGATGCTAGGCTATTAACGTGACGTTGTAAAAGGGAAAAGGGAAGCAAAAAAGACCAAACGCCTGCATCATTATGTGGCTTGATGTCTGTGACCTCTGTCTAAAAAATGACACAGAGGCAAGTAATCTAAGGTATGAATGCCGACAACATATCATTACATTTGTGTATATGGTAATGTCTTGTATGTAATGCGATGTCTAGTTACAGCTTCTATGAAACATACTAGTTTCTGTGATATACACATAGAAATGCTGTCATCAATGAAAAGCCAGATGCATATTTCGCAGACGACTGCGGCAACAAGCCCGACTCCTAAACCTGCTAGACATGAACATTTCTTTCATTAAGAGTTTTTCGTTGGGTCCAGGGCTACAGTTTGGGCGGGGGGGGGGGGGGGGGGTGAAATACACTCACTGCCCCAACATACACTCATACAAAGGTTGTTTTGCGTCCGTTACAGGACGTTGTAGAACCAACCCGAACATTTTTTGACTGATGGTAAATTCGCTCGGCAATTTTACGTTCAGTAGTTTACCACTGCCTTCTGGAAATGGACTGTGAATACCACAGTATAAACTAACGCAAGGCGGTCTGGTGCCAAATCACCCGCAGCTGTGATTGAACCTGGAACTACAGTATTACGAAAGCGCATTTGCAACGCCTAAGCAAGACCTAAGCCCTAATAATGTGACACCTGTCGTTTCATGGTGAAAGCAGCAGAAGAATGAGAAGAAGACCTGTCGATAATCAACTTAGAACGGGTATAATCAGTCGTTTTACGCTTGTGGACGATGGGGACGGGATTGTGGCACAAAGAAGTTCACCGCTGTATCAACACAAATCGATAGTACATTATGTCGAGCCAAAACTACAAAGTGTCCTGAGGGATTTGTCAAGAAGTTTGACAGTCTGCGAAAGCTTAGTCCCTGAAACATGCAAGGTGAACTGAACGTGGCATCTGTACAATAGTTTAAATATTACCAACACCTGTCGCAAAAGGCGTGGTAGTTATTTTCCATATGGCTCAAACTTTTCATGCAGAACGGTTATCCGCATGCAGTGAGTATCATACAGAGCGCGAACTCCGCAGCCCTAGCGGCGATCACCAGGGGTGTTTGCAAAACTGCACTTGTAAGCCCTATGGTGCAAGCCTGTGAAAAGAACCCACGGCCTTCAAACGTGTAGGAAAACAGCCTAAAGACTTAGACGTAGAGATCACGGTACTACTAACACGGATCAAAACAAGAGAGTGGCTATAGCCCAAATGACCAACTAGCAATTAGGGGAACGAGAGAGATTTACAACAGATGTAAGCTGTGGAATGGACAAACCAATACATGTATTATATAGTGTACTTCACCCCTCAGAGCAATGACAGACTGTGTGGAGCCATCATGGAAACATTTGTAAGTGTCAAAACAAGTAGCGGAATCTATTTATTTACCAATTTTATTATTTCCCATTTTTTTTTTTACTCACAGTATTCGGGTTTACGGGATAACAAATAGGCAGGTGGATTGGCTGCTGCCGCTCAGATAGGCTGTGACTTACTTTATGATAAGGCGGAAGTGGTTAAAAGCTCTCTCGGATCAAAAGGACAGTGTATCCATATCTGGATACACTGAATAAGATGGGAGTGATAGAAAGTCTGGACAATATTCAAGGCAAAGATTGCAAAGACAGGCGTACTTTTTAATCGCACGGCAACTGTATGGCAACATTCGCTGGTTACTGACGAAAGGGACACAGCACTTGTGAAATTGCACGAGTGCGGCGATGTCAATGCATTATTCATGCATTCACACAACTCTCTCCCAATTTCTCTTTTGCTTGATCGGGTGTGTCAAAGACACGACCAGCAACAGTGTTTCTATTCGGTGTCGGTGCTTCTCAGAAGCGACAGTTCTAATTTTCTAGTATGATTTTTTTTCTAGTGGTGACTAGTGTGCGTCTACTCTTGCTTGTTTAGCACTTTATCACTCAATCGATCCACTTTAATAAATTCTTCCATCAATCAACTGACTGATGTCTAAGTTTACCCAGTCGTTCTTGATTGTCTTGTCGAGCATTCGACCGTCCACATTCTATACACAATGTATACACAGGATGGAAATTTATTACTTCGTTGATAGTCCGTGATTGCAATCTCACCATGGAACCAGCGCTAAAGTCAATAACGCCCTGTGTGTGTGTGTGTGTGTGTAGAAGATGATACCAGGACTGTATCTTCTTGCATTCTAAGTGCCTAAGACCCCGGAGATGTGTGTTTACAGAAGAATGCCTTAGACAACCGGAACGATTTACCCACATGTTTTGAAAGGGGCAAGGACTCGAAGAAGAGTGTGAAAGTGGTGTTGTGTGAGATTTGCTGATTACACGGGTACGGCCTGACCTATGTGAGAGTGAGTGTCCGCTGGTAGGCGAATGCAGTGGTCACCTGATTTAGTAGCCTTCAGTCAGTAAAAGAGTTCAGACGCTTGTAGGTGGTGAAATCGTATGTACAGCGGTGTCAAATCGCAATCTATTTAACAATATTAAGGTCATCAGCGGTTTCTCTTTCTGACCTCGCTAAAGCATCAAAAGGCATTCAGCAAGCATGTCCTAGCCATCTCTTATCTTTTTCCCTAATAGCGCATGTCAGTTATGACCACTGTTTTTCCACTCGGTTATTCGTGTGTGTTCTTCTTTGGCTAAACTCGTTGTAGAATTCCTCTTATTCTTTTACTGGGGAAAATTCTAGCTTGTGTAATACCCGCTGCCCCCGCCCCCACCCAACCTCTCACCGCTGTATGGTAATATTTCCAAAATGTTGCCAGAAATATTAGTTTTTTTTTTCTTCAGTCTAAATCCATTTGACTTGCATATATTTTTAACACAGCAAATACTTGGTTTGCTTTGTTTATTCTCGACGTTGCATCCTTTCTAGAATCTTCATCTGGTCTAACTTCAATGTCGATGTATACATTATTTAAAGCTCATTATTACAGTGTTTATATATTTGATCTCTTTCTGTCCTGCAAAGACCCTGGGGTGCCGACTAGAAACGAGCTGAAGACGGTTGTTGATAACTGTTTTTAAAAGGAGTAGAAAATTATAGGGAAGAGAAAAAGTTTGTAAGAAGCAACAAACAGTTTATGTTAACTGGAGCAAAGGGAGGGCGTGATCAGAAAACGCCCATACCATCCCAGAAGTGATTGACACAATGAATGATTTTGCCCCGAACTGCTCCATTTACAACAATTGTGTATTTTGGTGGGCCACCAGTCTTTAAACTAACTGATGCAATCAATGAGTTCCGCATTTACAACAATATTGTATTCTGGTGGGCCACCAGTCTCCAAACTGACTGATGCAATCAATGAGTTCCGCATTTACTATAATATTGTATTCTGGTGGGTTACCAGTCTCCAAACCGATATATTCATGCATTTAACACTCGTGGCATTTCACTTTCTGCGGGACCAGCATATGTCAAATTGTTTACATCATGACCATCAGCGGTATCAGCACAAATGCGTATATTTATCATTTCAATGCACATGCTAAAAGGGTCGTGTAACAGTTTGCACTGGTGTTTCCAAAACCAAGTTTCTGAATCAGAATTAATACAATGATGTTGATTTAACATATAACATATGGAAGCTATCTATCATGCTATTTTTAAAGTGAGTATGCTGATATCATACAACGTACATCATAAGTGTAATCGTCAACATATATCCTGCTGTAATTTGTAATTTATTTGAATAGCCTGGACGTTGATATTAAACAATATACATCATCCCCTGGGAGCCGCCGTGATCTAGCGGCTTGACGCTCGCCTTCGGATAGGTGGGTCGTGAGATTTTTTTAAATGATCCTAACTCCTATGTCGACTCAGCCTTGACTGGGTACCAGGTGCAGTCCTGGGAAGTAAAGACAGTCGGCGTGATGCTGACCACATCACCCACCAAATGCCATTTGATCTATAAAATATAGGTTTAACCCTTTGTACCCAATACGCCTGAAAAGCGTGGAAAAGGGTCCTTTAGTTTTACTTTACTTTACATCATACTCTAATAACTGTCAACACATATCATGCTGTAATTAGTACTACATTTGAAAAGTACGCATACTGAAATCATACAACATTTGCTATAATCATAATGCAATTACTGTAACACTGCAATGTGTCAATGTTGTTGATATTATTCAACATATGCTATAATCATAATGTAATTACTGTAACATTGTAATGTGTCGATGTTGATGTCATTTAACATATGCTATAATCATAATGTAATTACTACTGTAATGTGTCGATGTTGTTGATGTCATACAACATATGCGATATATTACAAACACTACTACATTTTATAGTATCGATATTAACATCACATAACATACATCATACTACAATTTCAAAATACTCAATTTTATAGTGTCAATGGGGATATCAATTATAGGGTGAGAGTCGCTAGCCATTGCCACTGCATTGTCAGCTCTCGATACCATTGCTAAAACCGAGGCAATGGGGTCATCCAACAAATCGTGCGCAACAGCTATCATCACCAACATCATCCCGCAAGCCCGCGTGTCGCTGGATCACCAGCTGCCGTTGAATGATCCACCCGTCACCTCTGACGGTTAAATGCAATGGACTTCATGGTTGCATGGCTAAGGAATGTCAAGTAAGTCAAGTTCTGTATTCAGGTCTTTCTTTGGTTTTCCTCTTCCCCTCTAAGTTTCTTCTTCCCCTCTGCAAAGCCGTGTAGTACTGTTTCTGAAAAGCCGTTAGATATTTTCACATGTCCGTACTATTGCATCTTTTCCATGTAGTTAGAACAGGTTCATAGTTCCCCATGTGCTGGGTCATTATATGACCAGCTTTGTCATGTGTGACAGCTATAACCAGAAATAAGCAATTAGCCAAACTGGGGACGGCTGTTAAAGCTAAGGCAGTGCGCTGGCTAGACCCGAGTGCCAGCCAAAAGGTGTTGGACATTCCTATGGTAGTGGACTTTCATAATTGACCAGATGCTCCACAGCCCGTAAGGGCTGTGATTTGTTCACGAGGACTTGGACTTCTAGTAAATTCTCCTGGTCTCTGGGTAGTGAGATCGGACGCCCGTGTGCATTGCTACGCACGTAAAAAAAATCCCCTAGCAGTTGGAAATCGAAACGGCGCTGCCCGGGCCAAAATTCTGAGTTAAAAATCGAAGAAAGTATTTCATGATCCTCGCCGGTGCTACAGAGCATGTGCACTATGCTGCGCTTCTTCGAACTCTGAGTTAGAAGAAGAACGGAGCACGTATGCGTTACTACCCGTGTGCCATGATGTTGATCCGTTGCTCAAACCTCAATGTTACTGTT
>CAJHNH020000475.1:120000-268394 GCA_905116865.2 Candidula unifasciata
GCTTTATCCCATATGTCTCAGGATCTCTCCGCAGAACGGCTAGCCGCCTGCCGAGAGCATCGCACAAAACCTGAACTACGTAGCTCCGGAGACAATGCACAGGGATCTCCGTAAACAAAACTGCACTTTTGAACCGAACTATGCTGTCGTGAAACGAACACACGACCTTCAGAGCACGAGGCAAACGGCTTGGCAACTTCGCCATAAAGACGCCCTATACCAGTACCATTCAAGTGGCGGACCGAGGGTCAGATTTGACCCGCGGAGGCCTAGCAAGTGGCCCACGAATCATTGCCAGTTGTCCTGAGTTACTGATCTATCTTTCCTAGGGTTCGGTCCTCTGGCCCGTGACGATCCCCGTTTTTAAACTGTTGGCCCTTGAGTAAACTTAGTTGAGCTGCCCTATACAGTTATTCGTTGTTAGTCAAGCTTCAATTGAGTTAACTGTTCCAGAACCTGTGTTGCATGCGCATCCGTTTTATAGATCTAACTCATTTGCATGCAGACTGTTATTTCCTGTCTCTCAGGCAGATGCACTCCGACTTCGAAGGAAGCTTCCAATTAGTCGACTCTTGCGACATGGTTTTGGGTAGGCAGTGGGTCTATTCTTGTTTTCCCCACAATAGGGCCATGGAACCCACATGATATAAAAAGAGTTTCATTCATACAGGGTCTTCTAAGTGCAGAATCTGGAACAAGGACCACTTGCGAAGTGGTCAAGCCATTTCCCTTGCGCTCTGAAAGTCGCGGGTTCGTTTTACGGCTGCGCCGTTCGGTTCACCAGTGCAATTTTTTTTTACAGAGATCCCTGGGGATTGTCGCTTGGGCTATGGAGTTCGTGCTCTGTGCGATGGTCTCGGCAGGTGGCTAATTTTTGGGGGAGAGACCGAGCCATATGGGATAAAACCCGATGCAATAAAGTCGATCCTCTCGACTTTACCCTTAAACTTGCGTTTTTACTTAGGGATAACTCTCCGTGTCGGTTCTGATGCTCCCATCTCGGAATATATAGATATATATATATACATATTAAATAGATTAACTGGCCCCCCCCCCCCCCAAGGCATGTATAAGTTCATGTGCTGATATCCCTCCATGCCAGACCAAAAGCATTCCAGAATCTTCTCGCATTGGTTTCCTTTGCCTCTTTTTCCACAAATCTTTACAGAGGTCACACCATGTTCCAGTTGCCTTCTGCTCATAATATGATCAAACGATTACGGCTGTCTAGTTTGTGGAGTCGGCATAGAGTTACTATGTATTGTAGTGTGGCTGAAACATCTCTCACTCTGTGTGTGTGTGTGTGTGTGTGTGTGTGTGTGTGTGTGTGTGTGTGTGTGTGTGTGTCGGCTCCCCCTCCCCCTTTTCCGTACTGTTAATGTTATTTCCCTAGCGCTGCGCCCCCCCCTTTCCCCTTCTCTCTCTCTTTCAAACGTTATTTTGTAGCTGTCGTCTTGCTGTTGTTACTTTTGAACCTACCCTCTAAAGGTCGTCTAACTACACATTAAGCCCTACATGCCAGATGCGCCAAAGGCGTGACAACGAGTCTTGTAATTACCGTTTAACTGACTCCATCTGCCCAATGGGTGTTTTAAATCATAAAGGAACCATTCAGTTCAGCGGTTCCGAAAAAAAAAAGGCTTTTCCATAGGGGGAAATAACATACCCAAAAGGGAGTTATCAGTACCATAAAATTAAAATGCTTTTTTCCCCGTCACTACTGCCAGGCGACCCCATAGAAAATCATTAACAGCCCGGTTGGGTGGCGAACCATAGGTCGGCAACCCGTGATTGAAGTAAGTCAGTAGATGTGTGAATTTTTAGTGGCGCTGTTCCCTCCATTTTATGTCGTTTTAATCACTTTTATGTCGCCCCCGTCTTTTGTTTTTCCACGCAAGGCTGAAAAATCCCCATAAATATCATGTGCAGGAATTTGAGAAACTTCAACAAGGCTCGCCACGTCCATCTTTAGACTATAGCTACAGAAGGGCGTGGCTCCGCCTATGACAAACAGGACACGGCAGCGGCGCGCCAAGCGATAAAATCTCTAGCTCAGCGAATGTTGTCTGCGATGAGGTGGATAATCTGTTCTCTGCAGGTGACAGTAATCAATGTGGCAACGGGCAGCAGATGTTAATGATTCACCGGACTAAAAAGAGGCATCCAAGGCACAAATGTATAAAACAGTGATGCCTTTTCCCACGCATTCAGGCGTACTAGGCACATAGGGTCAGACCTATGTTTTATAGGCCAATCGGCACTGAGTAGGTAATGTGGTCAGCATCCAGCGGCCGCCTTTATTTCCAGCGACTGTATCTGGTAACCACTCAAGGCTGGGTCGACCTAAGAGCCAATGTCATTTTCAAAAAAAAAAAAACCCGACTCTGTCAGGACCTTAACCCACGACCTACCAATCTGTAGAGGAGCCTCTTGCCACTACACCAAAGCGGCTCCCTGGACACACATATACACACAAATTCTTCTTCTCGTTCACCGGATGTAAACTCCAGCGGAAAGTTATGATTGTTCTAGAACCTGAGTGTTGCGTGTACCTCTGTTTTACAAATCTGACTGTGTATGCAGACTGTTGGTTCCCTGCCTCTCAGACAGACGACTCAACTTCGAAGAAAACTCTTAAATCAAAGTGATCATTCGTCCCCGATTTTTGCGGAGAGGCTCAGAATCAGATCTTGTGTCCCGAATAACTTTCAAGAGCCCATTAAACTCTCCAATGGTTGTCCCCGAAAACATTTCGGGGACATTTTCACTAACTTATACTGCAGACCAGAGGCGCCGAGACAAAGAGAACACTTGGTTCAGGGAGGGACATTTTTTTCAAGGCAGGTGGGAAAGGGCGTGGGTAGTAGAAATAAAGGCCAGCTTCGTTTAAGCGCTTTATTAGTGTTGTTGTTATAAACAGTATCCCCGTGTAGGTTCTCAGACCTATTGTTTAAAAAACAAAACATTAAAAAGGGGGGGGGTGTGGGGGAGAAATTATAGATCCACTGCCTTCTTAACAAGCATGTCGTAACAGTCGACTAACTAGGGGTTTCCTTCATAGTTGGAATGCTTCTGATTCAGAGGTAAGGAGCCTACAGTGTGCGACAGAAAACAAAACGCACAAAAAAACCAGATCAGTAAAACGGTTCTGCACTCAAAACTCAAGTTTTAGAACAAGATTAAAACCCAAAGGAGATGAGCAACAGCCAGTGAATGCGAAGAAGACGCAGTAACTGCTACTTTTAGAGTAAATTGCTCACCAGAATTTACGGCAGTCAAAGAGATCCCTATAAACTAGTCCTAACACAATCGCAAACATTAAGCTAACCAGCAGCAACTACAACTTAATCAACGTCACTTGAAACACACACTTCTAGTACAAGCAGTTACAGCCTACTTTAAAATGTTTCTCGTATTATCTCCCGTTATCTTGCAAAGTCGTTTCTTCGTTAGATGCTTTTAACTAGAACAAACGCTTTTTCTGGGAAAAACATCTGTGACCGCCCAAGGATCGCCGTGGCTTGAAATGGGCAGAAAAGTTATTTTAAAAAAAATATATATAAAGAATAAGCTCAACAGGTATAACAAAGAAAACAGCACAATCTGCATAACACACAGAGTGTTGGTGTGGAGGTGTGACACGTGAATCTAGTTGTTCGTATCTCGTATAACTGATTAGTTTTAATTAGGGCTGTACCGAATAGTGATTTTCACTATTCGGCCGAATACGAATAGTGGGACCAGCTATTCGGCCGAATACGAATACGAATAGTGTATAGTGTATAAAATATATCTTTTAAAAAAAACACATTCATAATGTCAAATGTATGCTGAACTTTTACTTTACATAAAGTGGCACAGAATAGTCATCTTCTTCTTTAGCATTCTGAGCTCTTGAGGTTTACTGCTGCAGATATCACTCGTCTCCATTCATCTCTCTGGCTGGCCTTCTCTGCAAAATTTGTGACAACAGTTGTTTGCAGGTCTGACTGGACATTATCTCTCGAACTTCTTTTTTGTCTGCCTTGTGGTCTACACCCATTCCTCTCTCAGGTGTATACAGTTTTTACTTCTCTGTCATCTGACATTCTTTCAATATGCCCCAACCATTGTAGTCTGTTAGCTCTCATGATGCCAGTGATCGATGGTGATTTAAACAGATTATGTGTTACGTTGTTGCTTGTCACTCTCCATTCCCTGCTGTTAGCATCTTTGATAGGTGCAAAGATTTGTCGTAAGACTGTTTTCGAAAACTTGTAATAAGGCCTCATCTCTTTTATTTCTACTTCAAGTTTCTGTGCCATATAAAACGACTGGTCTTATCAACGTTTTATATATTTTGATCTTGGTGTTGCGAGACAGACACTTCGACTTTATCAGATGTTGAAGGGCATAGTATACTTTATTTCTAGATTGTATTTCTTCTCTCAACATGTTGGAGCAGTTAAAGTTTGCAGCCAAGTACTCATATGTTGCCGTTCGTTTGATTTTAATATTATCGACTTGGATGTGGCCGGAGTTTATATTCTTTTCATGTCTAGTTAGTATTCGTACACAATAGTAAACATTTAACAATATTTAATGTTTTTCATCCTTCAGTCAGTCTGTGGTAACTAATAACTAGGAATGAAAGAATCCCGGGTATTATAACAACTAAGTAAACTTGGAAATTGTCACTGACAGCTTAGTTAATGCAGGAAAGCTCCAATAGCTTTCAACAAAACTAATCGTTCCATGTTATCAGCATTAAGGCCGTGGCCGTGTATGCAGAAGCGGGTGTAAGGTAACTACTATTCGTACTCGGCCCGACCGCAACTATTCGGCCGAATACCGAATAGTCAGTAGGTCCACTATTCGGCCTCGAAGCGAATACGAAGCGAATATTAGGTACAGCCCTAGTTTTAATTCTAGTTGGCTAGTAGACTGAATTACAGTGTCGCAAAATTATGCTTGCCTTAAAAAGTGCTACACCAGGGAGATGAAAAGTCGTAGACCGCGAGGGAGACCAAGAAGACGATGGAGAGATAATATCCAGACAGACCTGCAAACACTTGGTGTTACCAACTGTAAAGAGAAGGCCAACCAGAGAGATTAATGAAGGCAGGTGATATCTGCAGCAATGAACCTCAAGGGCTATGAGTGCTGAAGAAGAAGAAGAAAGTGCTAGACCAACATATACATTTTGGAAAGCTCTTTCACAGCAGATAATAATATGTTAAAATAGTAAATGTAATCTTTTTCACACCGTTCGGATTTTTACAAGAAAACTGATCTTAACCCCAGGTCAACCAAACCTCAACCAAGCCTAAATTGTGGAACTGAAAATTACTGGGCAGGTAAAGGTATTGACAATTACTTGGCAGGTAAAGGTATTGACAATTACTGGGCAGGTAAAGGTATTGACAATTACTTGGCAGTTAAAGGTATTGACAATTACTTGGCATGTATAGGTATTGACAATTACCTGGCAGGTAAAAGTACTGACAATTACTTGGAAGGTAAAGGTACTGACAATTACTGGGAAGGTAAAAGTACTGACAATTACTTGGCAGGTAAAGGTACTGACAATTACTTGTAAGGTAAAAGTACTGACAATTATTGGGAAGTTAAAAGTACTGACAATTACTGGGAAGGTAAAAGTACTGACAATTACTTGGAAGGTAAAAGTACTGACAATTACTGGGAAGGTAAAAGTACTGACAATTACTGGGAAGGTAAAAGTACTGACAATTACTGGGAAGGTAAAAGTACTGACAATTACTTGGCAGGTAAAAGTACTGACAATTACTGGGAAGGTAAAAGTACTGACAATTACTTGTAAGGTAAAAATACTGACAATTACTGGGAAGGTAAAAGTACTGACAATTACTGGGAAGGTAAAAGTGCTGACAATTACTGGGAAGGTAAAAGTACTGACAATTACTTGGCAGGTAAAAGTACTGACAATTACTGGGAAGGTAAAGGTACTGACAATTACTTGGAAGATAAAAGTACTGACAATTACAGGGAAGGTAAAAGTACTGACAATTACTGGGAAGGTAAAAGTACTGACAATTACTGGGAAGGTAAAAGTACTGACAATTACTTGGAAGGTAAACCGACTATGTACTTTAAAGAACACAGAGTGTTGGGGTGGGGTAGTCAAAAAAGAGGAAGGCAACCTTGAATTATAGCATCAAGAATAGAGAGGACTAAATTATCATACACATGTTCAACAAGCGGAAGACAGAAAGATGGCAAGTTTTGTGAGCTAGTGTTTCGATCAATACACCCCCCCCCCCCCCCCCCCCCATGACCCTAACGGGTTAAGGGTTATGTTGTTTTATAATTAGGTGACTTAAGTTGGTCCCAAGTCGAAGTGGCGCGACCGGAGTCCCGACCACTGGCACACTCTACATCTCATCGCAGTGAAGCGAATAAACATTTCTACTGCTGTGTGACGTCTTCATCTGACATAACACAAGTGCATTCACAACTACACGATGACTCAGCTGTGATTGTCACCTCTGACACAAGCGGGCTAAAAACAGGATGTAGTTAAGGGGGAGGTTGTAAGGATGAAATTAGTTTCTTTACATTTCAAATTCAATAGGCTAACGTTGCACAAGCAACAACTGTATATATACAACATCCCTCCACTACTTGGAAACTCGGAAACAGCAGAGCACCCTACAGAAAAGGACAGATGTCGGCTGTGTTCAGTGCGAATGCTGTAATTACGTAGGTCAGTGGTTCCCAAACTGCGCGCCGCGGCGCCCCTAGGAGCCGTGACCTCTTCACAGCGGCGCCGAGAAATATTCGAAGATACACGAGTTTTAATCTTTTTTTTTTTAAATCTCTCGCATACGAATAGTCATACTTGTACTTAGGTTAGGACGCCGTGGAACAACTGTTACTGAAAAAAAGGCACCGCGACTAAGAAGGTTTTGGGAAACACTGATGTAGGTAGTTGTTGCAGCACACGCGTGTATACGACGTGCGTGGTTTGGTAGCGCTTCCCATGTGCTGCTGTGAGTAAGGCAATGTGTCTCAAATCTCTGCTAATCTGCATAGTCTATAGACCGATCAGATTCTAGTCCGAAAATCAGTTACACCACCAAGAAAGCATTCGCTCGTCAAATAGGCAAATGAGCGTAAGAACACTTTAAAGTTTTAAATGGTATTCTCTGTCTTTTATGGGGAAAAATGGAGAGGAAAAAAAAGGGGGCGGGGATGGGATCCAACAGCAGCGAAGGAGAATGAGCAATTTAGGTTACTATCTCACACTGAAGAACAATATTTGAAGAAAACAAAATTATCATCAATGTCCATTGCATTAAGCAACATTCGTGAAAACATATCCATGAGAGCAGACCAGAGTCAGTCACACTGTCAACACTAACATTATGGCAAAAGATACAGCCCTGTGGATAATGTAATTTTGGGGAAAATCAAGACATGTTAAGCATTTAATGGCTATGCCATTACTAAAATAAGAAGGGCATGGACTAATAACCACGTCTACATACTATTAGGTAACATTCAACGATGTCATCCACTGAAAACTACGACACGATTAAAAAAGGCATCTGTGTTTCAAATCTTTGGCGAGGTATTCGAAGAAGAGAAGGGCAAAGAAGAACATGGAATGACAACACAGAGTACGACTGGGGGGATAACGTGAACTGGCGGACAGCATCAGGGTATGACCAGAATGTAATCTAGCAGAATGCGCAATGAAGGTTGAGGGCACAAGCTACTCAAGATCAGTTTCCATCACCTTTTTACTGAAGGGTGGATCTGAAAAGTGGGTACATTATGACACGCTTTCACTAAGGGGTGGACCTGGAATGTGGGCACATTATGACAACGAAGGTTGGTCCACAAGCTACTCGAGAATAGTTCCCGTCACCTTTTCACTGAGGGATGGACCTGAAAGATAGGCATACTGTGACGATGAAAGTATGCTGGCCATTTTATATTATCTACGTCCCTTACTGCTAAAGTTGAGAAAAATACGCCGCAATATGGTCACTATACCGTCGTCTGTGCTTACTGCCCCAAATTATTGATAAATGATTCACAATTCCGGATCGACCCCAGAATGAGACTAGCTGGAGACAAACAAAACCACGACGTAGCACTGTATAATAAAAACATAAAAGCAAACTTGGTTTATTAGAATGCTGCGACCTGTTGGGCCACAGCCGGGCTTTAGCTATAAAAAGTTGTAGACGGTCATGGTTGAGCCAAGTGTCATTTCTCAATAAAACGGTCTGTGTATGCAACACCAGAAAATCACGCTTCTCCAAACAAAGCCCGCCTTCTAATATATTATGGTAATCCCATGGTAGATACTATCAAAGTTGTTTACAGTGTTAGCTTTTCATACGTAACATGCCATGACTTATTGAGGTAGAGTGTCTAATTTACTTTCTGTCGCCTGTCATTTCCTGACGTTATCTTCTCCGCGTTCATCGGCTGTAAACTCCAGCGGAAACTTTTTTGTTGTTCTGGACTTTGGTCTTGTCACAATATTTGTTTTGCGTGCACATACTTTTTCCAGATGTAGATATTCATTTGTCTACTATTGTTGATAGGCTCAAAGTTCTAAAAGCAAAGTCATATCTCAGAGTAGCCGCGGACAAGAAGCTCCACCTGCATGAAGCTCTGGGTACAGCTAAGGGTCACAGACCGAAAAGAGAAAGGTCTTGGATTGCGCAAGCTGAAGACATAATTTGATCTGTGCAGGCTCGATAAATTTGAGCAAGGAGAGAAGCGGGTCAAAGTGCCCGAGAAAGTTTCAAACTTGTGTAGGGTTCTTACAACTTTGAGTCGTGAGTGCAGGGACTTGCCAGATAGTGCTGCAGAATCAGAAGTTCAACAGACGATTCATAACAATTCCCGCCTAGGTGATGTGTGTGATTATCTATACAGGTGGCTCTCTGTTTATGGGCAGACGAAGTGCATGGGGGTTTATATCAAAAGAGAATAGACGCCGCTTGGTGCAGCAAAGCCTGGTATATGATATCACAACGTCTAGTTTGAGAATGGAGGTGGAGGCATTTACTGCTTCCTTTCGCTGCTTTGAGAATCAGCTGTACACACATGCAGTGATTGTAACTGACTCGCAAAGCATGTTGAGAAAGGTAGAGACAGGCATGCTCCGTGCAGAGTGACAAGCATAACTTCAGTTGTCCCAGGGAGTTAGCATCTTTTGGTTATTTTCTCCAGGTTATGCCGGTGTACTGGTAAATCAGCAGGCAGACAGACTGGCCGTTTCTGCCCCGCTTGGTGGTGAACTGATGTATGACAAGCTGGATGTTGTGATGGCTCTTTGGAAGCGATTGAACAGTGCAGAGGCACAGATAGATCATTACGGTCTGGGGAGAATGGATCTGCAAGGAGTTACATGGGAATATGGCCGGCGTTCAAGACTCCGGGAAAAGGCGAGACTATATACAATCAGACAGTTACTGGTGCCATCGGAATTTGAACTCTTCGCTTGCTGCTGAAGATAGGTACGGAGCGCATATGGGGGTGTACCGAGTGCTGTGTTGTCGATTCTTAATTCAACTTTCAACATTTGTTTGCAGTCCGTTAGTTTCTTGCCGATTTCGATAGAAACACCTCAAAATATTAACCTTTTATGGCATCCTTGTTAGGGGACAGTAGATCCTTTCCCCCCCCCCCCCCACAACCCACCAACAGGACCCCAGAACCCACCCGAAGATGATAGCCAAAATTCATTTGTGAGGGGTGTTCAGTCTCGAGTCGGATTTCAACTCAAGACCCCCGGGCTGGCATTCGAACATCTACCCACTGCTCTATCGTGGCTTCCACTACTACCCCCAAGTGGGTACTGAACTGTTACTACTGGGTTGATAAGCACACACTAACCAACTTGTCACATCTGGTCTCTCTTGACCGCCCCGTGTATACACTAACATTGACGCAATCAGACGTAACAACATAAAGTCAACCAACAAACACTGGGACTTTCGACTGATAAGTACGCCGTTATCAAAGCCATGTTCCCGATATCCATTCACCAATGATCTGATTGTGCCTGGTAAGCCAGGGCAGCTGTGCTAGGTTTACTGTCTGAGTTATAAATCTCCGCATGTTTGATCCTCCGGTCACAGTGAAGGCTGGTTCGTGTGTGTATGTTAGTGTAGTCTGATATCGATTACACTGGAGATAAGTGTGTAGTTAATATCTGACTAGGGGATTAAACATAATGGCTGATACAAGAGGCTGGGTTAGGGGATTAAGAAATGTGACAGGAAGTAGATATCTATATTTAACAATAGGAAAAAAACAAACACTGCTCTTTGGCCACATAATGAGAAGAGAGACATTTGAGGACATCGTGACAACTGGGAAGATCAGTGGGAAAAGGGGTAGAGGCAGACCAAGAGAGATGATGTTGGATGGGCTGAAACGATGGCATGGAGGGATATCATCAAGAGAGCTGTTCCAGGCAACCAGGGATCGTGATCTGTGGAGACGCATGAGCATCTTCGCCAGTTCGCAGGGCACATGATGATGATGACCGACTATATATATATATATATATATATATATATATATATATATATATATATATATATATATATATATATATATATATAACATAAATTTTACATTACGCTTTTTAGAAACTAGGCAGAAGAGAGAGCGACAAATAGAGAGAATGAGAGAGATATGGAGAGAAAAGAGAGAGAGATGGAGAGAATGAGAGAGATGAGAGACAGAGAAAATGAGAGATAGAGAGACAAAGAGAGAATGAGAGATAATGACATAGAGAGACAGAGAGAGAATGAGACATACACAGAGGAAGACAGAGAGAGAAAGACAAAGAGAGAATGAGAGATAATGGCATAGAGAGACAGAGAGAGAATGAGAGACATACACAGAGGAAGACAGAGAGAGAAAGACAGCGAGACGAATGAGAGATATGAGGTGTATAGAAATAACTATGTTCTATCAGATTGATCTCCTACAGATAAATGAACACCAATTTGTACAATGCATTAGAACAAGCGCACAAACATCGCCGAGGTAAATGGTAAAAGAGAAGAAGAACAAAAAGACGAGCTTTTTTTTTTAGACCGACTGGCCTAATGGTCAAGAGCTCCAGGCTCTCATGCAGGAGATCCAGGTTCGAATATTCACTATCTTGTTTTCCCCACAATAGGGCCCCGGAACCCACATTAGGGACTTCAGGTATTGGAATCAATAAGTTAGTAGATTTACCTTCTCGAATGTTCACGATGTGCTTGTGTCTGAGGCTGGACAGAATCTGGATTTCTCTTCTAATCCGGATCAGGTCGTTTTCGTCTTCTATCTTTGTCTTCTTGATGTATTTGATGGCCACCTGCCAGAGTTAAAACACTGTGATTTAGACTTGTTTCATTATGCATGCTGTCTACACACAAATGGTAGTGTGTGCTTGTGTGTGTGTGTATATATATATATATATATATATATATATATATATATATATATATATATATATATATATATATATATATATCAGGAGATTAGTTTAAACACTTAAAAAAGTATTGGTGCCTTTCCCACGCTTTTAGGCGTATAGGGCTAGACCTTTATTTTTACAGCATGTGATCAGCATCATGCCTTGACTTCCCGGGACTGCACCCGGTACCAACTCAAGTTTTGAAGGAAAAAAAGGCCGGCTCCGCTAGGGAGCGAATCCACTACCTTCCACGACGCCGCTACGCCACGGGAACGCCGCTACGCGACGGCGACGCCGCTCCACGGGGACGCCGCTACGCCACGGGGATGCCGCTACGCCACGGGGACGCCGCTACGCCACGGGGACGCCGCTACGCCACGGGGATGCCGCTACGCCACGGGGACGCCGCTACGCCACGGGGACTCCCGTTTAAACACTTAAACACGTTTTTACTCAGCATCACAGGAGCACGAGTGAGGCGCATGCCACAAGAAAGAAAGAAAACAACATCATCACCACTACCACTATCATCACAGCCATCATCCTCGTCTACATTCTTCTGACTCCTCCAGATAGCAAACAAAAAGACGAACCTTGGTGTAATATAAACATTTAGATCGAAGAGACCTGCGCTACAGAACAAAATCGGACAGAATATCATAAGATAATGGAACAAAGTGTATGCGGTAGAAGAGAGTCAGAAAGATAGACTGTCTTCCGACCAATCAACATGCGGCAGATCCGGATTCGAAACCTCGGTAACTTTGTGGAAGGACAGTCTGTCTTTAAAAAACAAACAAACAACCCCAACTCTAAATCCTGGCGTTCTAGATTCCGCCCCTTCCCCACAATAAAAAGTGGTACTATAGGTAGAAAAGACGGTTTAACTGACGTGTTGGGGTTGCGTGGTGTATAAGGTTATAAATATACAGCCATAAATAATGGACACATTTGAAACAAGAAGCACAACTGACTGCAGCTTATTAGCCCAATATGACTTGGAAGATTCACAGAAGCTGGGGTATCGCCAGCAATTATCATCTTCTAAAATGTGCAGGTGAGTGCAAACAGATTTTGACTATCAGCTGACATGTGCAGGTAAGGGAGGATAGATTTTGACAATCAGCTGACATGTGCAGGTGGGTGGAAATAGATTTTGACTATCAGCTGACATGTGCAGGTGAGTGGAAATAAGATTTTGACTATCAGATGAAATGTGCAGGTGAGTGGAAATAGATTTTGACTATCAGCTGACATGTGCAAGTGAGTGGAAATAGATTTTGACTATCAGCTGACATGTGCAGGTGAGTGGAAATAGATTTTGACTATCAGCTGACATGTGCAGGTGAGTGAGGATAGATTTTGACTATCAGCTGACATGTGCAGGTGAATGGAAATAGATTTTGACTATCAGCTGACATGTGCAGGTGAGTGGAAATAGATTTTGACTATCAGCTGACATGTGCAGGTGAGTGGAAATAGATTTTGACTATCAGCTGAAATGTGCAGGTGAGTGGAAATAGATTTTGACTATCAGCTGACATGTGCAGGTGAATGGAAATAGATTTTGACTATCAGCTGAAATGTGCAGGTGAGTGGAAATAGATTTTGACTATCAGCTGACATGTGCAGGTGAGTGGAAATAGATTTTGACTATTAGCTGAAATGTGCAGGTAAGTAAGGATAGATTTTGACTAACAGCTGAAATGTGCAGGTGAGTGGGGATATATTCTGACTATCAGCTGTAGAGTGCATGTGATATAGACTGGACAGGAAGTTGCATCTGCAGCCAAGACTCTATTTCAACCTATTAGCAATCTAACTTAGACTGATGTATTCAGCAAGTGTACAACTCTGTGAACTGGAACTCTGTTTTGTGCAACAGTTGTTTTAAATTCTAATGGGAGAAATATGTTAAGAATTTCGCATATAAATGTATTCTCAGACATATTATCTCCCTTGACACCTGAAGCGGTAAAAGAGGACGCAAAAGGAGGGGGAGAAAGGGATGAAGAGGATGAGGAGGAGGAATAGGAAGAAGATGAAGACAAAGAATTTAGTCTACATGCAGAAAGAACAAGCATCCCTGTGTGGGTTCTGGGGCTTTGGGGGAAGGGGGGGGGGGGGTTAAACCCATTGTCCCTTAAAAGCTTGTCGCAGGAGGCAACTAGATAGGAGCGTTTCCTTTAAAGTCTTAAGTGCAGCTTCCTGAGAGGCGGCGAACCAACAGTCTGAACAAATAAGCCAGATCTCTTGCCGTATCACATTAATACACATTTATTCCTAATGCTGTGATTTGTCTTTCGGCAACAGCAAGGTGCAACACGCCTCATAAAGTTCGTCTGTATCAGCATTCGAGTCGTCTCAGAAATGACAAAGGTCTGCATACATCAGGCGAGGTTGGTTTATAAAGTTGTCTATAGTCACCGTTTCAAACATCAACTAAGCCAGTCTTCCCATTTGGTGGTCCGCAGGAAAAAAAATAAGTGGTCTCGCATATGATGTTTGAAAATCACCGTGTGTGTTCCGGAGTCCTATTGTAGGGAAAACAAGAATAGACCCACTGCCTACCTAAAAGCATGTCGTAAGAGTCGACTAATTGGGAGCTTCCTTCGAAGTCTAAGTGTATCTGCCTTAGAGGCAAGGAACCAGCAGTCTGCATACACACATAAGTCAGATCTGTAAAACGGATGCACACGCAACACTCAGGTTCTTGAACAGGACTGCAGTCCATAAGTAGATGAACAACCAGAACTTTCCGCCAGAGTTTACAGCTGGTGAACGCGAAGAAGAAGAAAAAGAAGAAAAGGAATTTTTTTTAAATCACGTTCTTTTTATTGCGATTTCAATATTTATAACCCATGGTTAAGCACCAGCAACCAACCGAGTTACAGTAAACATTGTGAGATCATGCATCTTTTTGAAAGAAAAAAAAACACATATTCAGCAGCTTTTGAACTGAAATACTACAGACAAATTCTTAGAATACATTAAACCAAGCAAAATCCGCTTATAAACTAGAAAGCTAAGGTATTTTGGTCAGGTATAGCGTCATGGTGGACTAAACTATTTGTTTTTCTTACCTTCTTATTCTCTTTTCTTAAATTCCTTATCTACTTTAATCAAGGAGGCTTAGAGAAAACGAGGATGGAAGATGCAGCTTTTGGGTGAAAAAAGGCAGAGGCTGACCGCGAAGAAAGTAACTACCAAAAATGTAAGCCTCGAAACTAACCGGAAGTATAAGATCATCGGACAAAATATTTCATGATTTTGCCGAGATCTGAACCTGTCTTGGCAGGCAAAGGCGTGTGCTGCATCGGTTACATACAATATTCATCATAAATATTTATTCCTTTGCAGTGGCCTTTAAAATCGGTTGACACTATGCGGTGTGGTTCACAGCTAGGATGCGATAAGCGCGCCTTTCAGCACAACATGTCCGATTTCAACAAAACCTTAATTATTCTTGGTGATTTTTAACATCTACTATACAACACGGGATGCCGGGTTCGATCCCAGCTGTGGACCATGCGCCCTGCGTTGGTTTTGACTGGTATCAAGAAAGCCGACCGTCCAGGAATCAATGGCAAACTACTGGACGTACATTTACCTAGAAAAACCACACAACAGCCAGGGGCTGTTGAGGTTGGTTCTGTAACGTCCTGTAAAGGATATGCAACTAACTATACAACAATGGTTGTCAAGCTACACAGCTACGCGAATTTAGAATCGGGGTCACAAGACGTGTTGTAAACAGTTGTGGGTGTACAAAGCAGAATAGGATCTACACTGTGTTCTTGCGTCAGACACATTCACACACACTGAACAAGCCTGCTTGAATACTACAGGTCTGAGGAGTACAGGTCTGAGGAGAGATGAAGCGTACACAGTCTTCGCCGTCGAGGTAGGCGCAAGAGGTCTCGTTTCCACTTCAATGTACAATGTTACAATGAACGCAAACGAGCACTAAAACAACTGGGCGAGGTTGCTGAGAGGACCTCGAGCTGGCTCTGGGCACAACGGAACGACGTGGGGGACGGCCTCGGTGAGCTGGTCCGGGTGTCTAGTGGAAAAGAATGTCTTATCCCTTAAAGTCAATCGTGTCCGAATTGTCTGCCAGTGTCCCTCTGCCACCTGCCAACAAAGTCCAACATGTGTCTGGTAAACCAAACGTAAGCTTGCCACTTGGTCGTTCAGGTAAGCTGACTGCTCTAATTATGCTACCGCAACGACTTAGTATCTCACAGTACCTATTGCAAAGTCACCAATTCGTCTTGACCCTTTCCGATAAAATCTAGTAATACGTGCAGCAGGAGAAAATCAACCCTGAGTCTCATGAACTCAGGTGGGCCCACTCTCTGAAAATGTCTAGGAGCTCGTGGGCCGAAACATTCGTCGACGAGAGATTACTTCTACTGATGATTGGTAGACTCCTGCTGTACATGCTCCCCTGTGGAGTTTCTTCTTATACAGACTCCACGTGAGAATTCCGGGACCCCATTGTGGGGAAAACAAGGAAAAACCCACTGCCATCCCAACATGCATGTCGTAAGAGTCGAATAACTGGGGGTTTCCTTCAAAGTCAGAGGGCATCAGCCTGACAGACAAGGAACCAAAGTCTCCATACAAATAAGTCAGATCTGTTGAAAAAAAAAAGTTTGTGCATGCAAACCTCAAGTTCAGATGTGGATAAACAACCAGAACTTTCCGCCGAAAAGAAGAAGAAGAAGAAGAAGAAGAAGAAGAAGAAGAAGAAGAAGAAGAAGAAGAAGAAGAAGAAGAAGAAGAAGAAGAAGAATAAGAAGAAAAGAAGAAGAAGAATTATCAATTGACACAAGTTAATGTTTCTCGCTTGGAGGGTAGAGTTGACTTAATTACACCGAGTTTTATCCAACACGGACTGCTGAACGTGTCCCAAAACGTACAAGATTCGTGACACCAGCGACGACCCCTAGTGATCTCTATAACAACTGCACTTGTGAATCGAACGACGCAGTCCGTAAAATAAGTCACTGACCTTCAGTCCAGGAGGTAAACGGTTTGCCCCTCAACCAAGGACTTGTTCATAAAGCCAGTGTGAAAGTCAACAGTGACTCAATCTCTGACTATGTCCGCGATAGTGTTTCCAACTTCCCGGTAAACTAACCGTATCTATAAGATTACAATAAATTTTGACTAATCTACATTCTAGGCATTTTTTATCTCAAAATGGTAAAGTTTTCAACAAGTCACGAAGGTATTAGATTACCGAGTTAAATTTAAACTTCCCCCACGCAACCCCTCTGCCCCCTTTTTCTCCGGGTCTGTGTGTAACAGTGACTGTCGATACAAACAGCATGACGGATGTGTGTCCGGGGGGAATTTCCCTGACAATGCACACTTCTTGCCCGGTCAAATAAATCATCAAATGGGTAAAACTAGCGATGACAGTTAATGTCAAGCCGCCTAAGTCTGGGCTGGTGAGAATAAAGGGCTCCACTGACCTAGACGGCGTCTTTGTGATGTTAATGGGCACCACTTATTTAGATTCAATGTATGAGGAAAGAGGTGACAGGGGAAAATACCTGTCAATGTTGGTTAACGAAGGGAACATTGGCATCTCGCCTCCCATGCACCACTCCCCCTCCCCCCCTCCCCCCCCCCCCCCCCCCCCCCCCCCCCCCAGCACAGCGTAACACTTTCATCTGGAAAAGTAACATCCGATTTCATGGTTCTTAGCTCCCTTTTACAACTTAGTCCTTCTTGTACAAATCAAATGGTTTGGCCATGTAAGAAGACTGGTATCAGAACACAATGTCAACCAGATACAATAGTAACAGACCCATAGGTCGACCAGGCACAAATATCAGAGAAACTGAAAAAACACTTTATTCGAAGAGAAGTGAAGGACCCGTTCCAGAGATCTCTTCCTGCCTTGATGCCGCGAGGCATTCCAAGAATAGAAATAAGTTCTTCTTGGGCTTCCATTCAGATTTTTTCTACAAGTGCGGAGCTGTGTACAACATTACAGCTGTACGCATATGTGTATATCGGAGCTAATAAACTGGCGGCAAGCAGGCCAAATTTGGCTAGCGGAGGCCTAGCAAGTGTTCCGCGAATCACTGTCAGCTGTTCTCACTTAATAACCTGTCTACGCTGGGACACGACCGGCTCCAGCTGACTGGGTGGTGCTGCTGATGTCACCAGGTCGGGCTAACAATGCTTTAATGCTGTGGTTCTCAAACACAAAATAAACTATTTTCGACAGTGGCGAGGGATGACAACTTAAATTTAAACTTTTAAGTATCTACATGCCTTCTTGAATAGTTTTAAAAATTTTAAAACAAATTTTCTTGATTATTGCATACGCTCACGGCACCCCAGGGTGCCTCGGCACTCAGTTTGAGAACCGCTGCTTTAACGTATCGTTAGCCCGACTCGGTGACGTCAGCTGCGTGGCCCGTCGGATGGTGCCGGTCGTGGCTAGGGCTTGGGCGCCTGGCACGCGATGATTCCCGGTTTCCTAACTGTGGGCCCCTGAGTTAACTTAGCTGTACAGCCCGGGTGGGCAAGGTTACAACGAAGGTCACGGTTACAAAATGCACATTTATGTACATAGTCACGGATATAAGCAGCGGTAAACACGGTTAAAGTAATACGGCGCTATGTAAATGACCAACGTAACCCACACAGGCAGATGTGCGTATGGTTACATACATCTTCGGAAGTACACATGGGGGGAGACACAAACCGGCTGACATAGTTAAAGGATAGTGAACAGTATACAGAAAAGATAAGGAGCTTTGGATATATAATGCTAGTCCAAAAAAAGAATAGTGCCTAAATGTATGATACAAGTCAATGGGCGTTATTTTAGGAAAAGTGCAGAAATTTAAGTATCTAGGCACATGGAAAACATAAGCTGGAAGGTGTCACAGGATAAAGAATAGAATAGGACAGACCAAAACTGTATTTTATCAAAAGATTTATCATTTTGTGCAATAAATCCATGCCATTTGAGGTTAGGAAAAGAATTATCGAACGCTATTCAGAGCCGGTTTTAACATACAGCTGTAAATCCTGGACAATTAATAAACAAGCCGAACAATATCTTGCGGCTGCGGAGATGTGATTTTACAGAAGAATCCTTAGAATTCCTTGGACAGCTAAGAAGAGCAACACAGATGTTTTAAAAAAGATGAATTCTCCAAGACAACTTATCAAAAACACCAGAAAGAGACAATCATGATTTTTTAGTATTGTTATGAGAAGAGGGAACATGGAGCATGTTGTGACCACTAGAAAGATTTGTGGAAGGGTGTCAACATACGAACTGATACACGCAGTTGCAGATCGCAGATTGTGGAGAGGCGTGATCGCATACGCCAGTCGGCAAGGCACTTGATGATGAGTGTTAGTTTTTCCAGTCCTTAGTCTCTTAACTACAACAACAAAATATCCGAAGAAAATACATCATTTACAAATGCCGAATTAAAATAACAAAAATGTTATGAATTTGTCTAAACAAAAATGTCTGTGACCACGCTGAAATGCTGCCACAGTAAGGGACCTCCAATACAATCTACAATAGTGCACCATTCTTTCAAGCCACGGTGTGATCCAGATCGTCCAGTGACATCGGTACAGGCAGCAAATGTTTCTAGGAGAATAAGAAGAAGAGGAACAATGTGCAAAGGGAGGAAGAAAAAGAGCAGGTAAATCTGTCGACTGCGGGTTCTATACCAGTGGTCTCCAACGTGGGGAAGGGGAGGGCTGGGGTATTGTTTTAGGGGGTCTAAAGCGTTTTGGAAATATCGTGTATTTGTACTCTTAACGATTCGGATTTTCAGCTTCAACAGTCATGAAAACGAAACTGCGTTTCCAGCTTGATGTAGAGAGTGATTTCCGTTTTGTCTTATTATTACGGTCTGAGGACAATAGCACTGCGAGGAGTTACAAAGGGATCTGGCCGGCGCTCGACACTCAGGGGAAAGGCAAGACGGTTACACAATCAGACAGTTACTCGTACAACTGGAATTGTAACTCTTCGCTTGCTGCGGAAGATGGGGACTGAGCGCTTATAGAGGTGTCCCGAGTGTTGTGATGTCGATTCTCAATTCAACACTCAACAATGGTAGCGCCTTGTCCACTATCAGACCAATATTAGAAGTTGGCATCAAGATAAAACAGTTTCAACCACAACAGTGGTAAAGTAAAAAAAAAAGTAAAGGACCCTTTTCTACGCCTTAAGGTGTATAGGGCATATAGGGCAGGACCAACATTTTTATAGACCAATCGGCACAAGATGGGTGATGTGGTCAGCATCACGCCGGCCGCCTTCACTTCACAGGACTGCACCCGGTACCCTCTCAAGGCTGGGTCGACCTGGGAACCAAGGTCATTTTTGAAAAAAGTCCGGCTCCACCAGGGAGCGAACCCACGACCTTCCGATCCGCGGCGAGCGTCTAGCCGTTCGGCCACGGCGACTCCCCCACAACAGTGGTATTAAGACATTAAATTACCATTTCTTTGTGATTGTTTCTTTTGTCTTCTTCTTCTTCGATCCTTCTGACAGAAAACTTATATCAGGAGGCCGGTAGCCATAATGAAAGCTATCGTGCAATCCACATCCTCTTTTATTACTTGACACTTTCATTTGAGTGGATAATTTTCTCGAATTTCTTGTTAACAATGCTTGGGATTTTTCGACGTATCCTCTTTTGAAAAACATTTTGTTATGTTGAGAGAGGGGCGGGGGCGGTGTCTTGTCGTATAATCAGGTGGGGCGCCACCTGAAAAAGATTGGAGACCACCGATCTACACCTTAAGAAACTTGCTTTGGGAGATGGAGCATCTGTAAGTATACCCGGTGTGCTAGGATGCCGAGTCTGAAATCAGTAATCAAACCTCCTAACACACCTCATACGTTCACTGTTTTTACTTTTATTTTTAACTGGACTGTCACAATTTATCTTTGACCAGATCAATCATAACAGCGATTTAGTCTAGCATGTTTCCTATTTCATGCTGAACAAGAAGTTCTAAATAACAAGATATTATCGGGGAAAAGGGGGAGGAGATTGAGGCTTGTTCAGAATGGTAGTGGCAAATCTCAGAAGCATACAAGTCTGTTTTTAAATAATAAACCCTGTTAAAGACTGAGTTATGCAAACAATCATTTTCCGCCTAAGAAATGGCAGACTACTTAGCCAATCATACCCCGTTTAGCCTCAGGGGAAATTATAATTAGGGCACAGGTATCGGACACAACAGCCCAGTGTAGCCTGCAGTAATGTGCAGGGTAGAATTAACTACAAGGCGCATGACAAAACTTGGCAGAGTCATGCAAACGCTTAGTAAATAGTGGTTGGCAACAGTTTGGACAAGAATAGAAACAACCGCCCACACAAATAACTTGGTGTACGGACGAACAAACTTTATTTCTGAAGGGTCACAAGTTGGGCACGCAGACCCGTGCAGCCACAGGGTGCCCGAATATAACTCGACATAAGGCTGAACAGAGGACAATTTCGTCCCTGTTGGATTGGCACCCTAAACGTGTCTCGTTGAGTCACTGGATCACTAAGAAAACTACAACAAGAGCAAACAGAATCATCTCGGGTACGATCTTCACTTCCAAAACCTGCATTAATCCCATCATTCTATCCCTTGTTGTGACGATAGTCTTACACAAAAATTGCCAACTCTTTGGTGTTATCTTGTATAGTAAACTGCTGTATTCTCTTCGTGCGTTTATTTCCGCCTGCCCCCTTCGGGTATCTTTGTCCCAAACAAACTGAGAACGATAAACAGTAGCTGATTCATGGATAAACAATGTTTGCTATTTACAGTCGCCTTTCAGATGAACTATATTATCGATTATATAAGTGAAGGCAATGCACTGCCTGCCAAGTACAAAGTTTAGATTACAACTGCATTGTTTTCTGGGTGTAAGCTTTTAACTAACAAGCTTAACCGATATGTTAATCAGGGCGTTGGTTACAAGTGATAACAGTGCATTACATCGGTAACTATTACAATTACAGCGTCCATCTATTTCCACATTACGGTGTTTGCCAAGAAAAAAGATCCGGGTAATAGTTCTGAACTCAAAAGGCGCATGGCTCTTTAAATATTCCTTCTATTTAGTGTATGAAATACTAATTCCATTGACAAGGCATTCACTCTATACAATTTGATTCGATGGGGAACGCAGGAGAACGTCATACAGAGAAGTGAGTGCACCTATCAAGAGAAGAAAATCTCAATTCCTAGCTCATGTCATGTGAAGAAGGGTATATTTGGAGTATATCGTGACGGTGGGAGGGTTAGAGGTGGAAAAGACGGAAACCAAGAGAGAAGATGCTAAAGTTCGCAAAGGGCTTTGCTCCGTTTGAGGATACACATTTTGATGTTTATAAGACGGATCAACATCATGGCACACATGTGTAAGCTATAAGTGCTCCGTTCGACTTTTAATTTAAGCCTGAGTCTGAAGAATCTCAGCGCAGTGCACGAACTCAATATCATCGGCAAGGATCCTGAAATACTTTAGGAAGATTTTTGAACTCAAAATTTTGACCGGGCAGCGCCGTTAGACTACTCTTTTCAATTTCTAACTGCCAAAGGATTTTTTTTTTTTTACGTGCGCAGGAATACACACAGGCGTCCGATGTTACAACCCAGGGACCAGGGGAAATTAATATAAGTCCACGTGAAAAAAAATCGCGGCCTTCACGGGCTTGAACCCAAGACCTCAGCACTCGAGACGGACACCATATCTCGAGACCACTCAATCCCCTCCTCCCCCGGGAATAATATAGACTGTGGAGAAGCAAAGAAAAAGAAGAAAAGGAGGGGGAGGAGGAGAAGAAGAAGATATCAGCGATTTTCTGAAAAGACGCACGTTGTGGTAAAGATTACCAGCGACATCATATCAATGTACGGCTCAGCAAGTAATGCAAGGGATCCTTTTCACGCCTTTGGAAAACTGGACATTTAGTGACAGACCCTAAGTATATTCTCATAAAATAATCACCTGGTCGTCTTCACTTTCCAGGATATGACCCGGTTCCAATTTTAGGCTGGGCTATATTTGTGGTCTTGTTTATTTGCGCCACTTTCGTGGCTAAAGCTCTGGTATTGGTGCCGTCTCTGGGCTTAATGCTTCTTTCCTTTATATCAGACCGCCATCGTTTATAGCTGAAAGATTTTGAATATTAAGGAACTTTCTGTTTAAATCCTCCTTTTGCAGACTTGAGCCCAGGACCTTATGGCCAAGGTGGCATGGGGGAGAAGAATAAAAGAAACCCACAAACTACTTCCCTTATGTCAAAATGACCCCCCATGAACACTTTAAAGGTCAGCATCAATCATTTCCCGTGGCCGTCACCAGGACAGTTTAATTAACTGCCCATCACACGGTTGGTATTTACCGCTAACTTACACCTCTGTCTGGGGTATCAATACTTGGGGTTTCCCCCAAATTCTGGGGATTTTTTTTTAATGACGTCTCGGGTTCAGATTTTGAAATCTTGGGGATTTTTTAAAAATATATCATATAAAGTGGGTGAATGATTCGTTTCGTAACCATAAAATGTGTACCTTTGATCAATTTTGGATTTTCGTTTTCTGTTTGCTTATGTATTTCTTGGGAAAAGGAGAGGGGAAAAAAGGGGGGGGGGGTCAGCCTAGCTTGGGTTTTGACAAAAATCCAATTAGCAGCCATGCTATCTGTGGCTTAAGGGTTCCGACTGCGCTTTTACAAGACCGAATAAGTGGATTCGAAGTAAGCTGCAAGCGATTTGGCGAAACGAATTCTTTGTGTGACAAACAAACAAACGAACAAAAAATACGACGTAACAAAAAACAAAACAAAAACCACATTAATAAATCAAATAGCATACCCTGCGTAGAACCATTATCAGGGAAGGCCTAATAAACACCCACGACCTGAAACAGATGGCTACGAACCACCAGACATGGAGAGCTATGATCTCTGTCCAATGCACTGCCCTAGGCTCAAGAGGAAAGACTAACTAATAAATGCCACGGTTGGATTGTGAAGTACTATTTGGGCCAAATTAATGCTACCGTATCAATCTCTGACCTTTATTGAAACTAATTATTGCAAAATCATAACAATGGAGATTAGATGTCCTAGAAGAGCTGCCGGTGTATTGACACAATTAAAAATGAATGAATCAGAAAATCAGACCAGAAACCAATCATAGTTTATTAAAGGACAACAGAAAAGATGATCTGGCCATCCGACGAGAATGCCATGGTACAAAATGCCACAGATAGTCTTGCTGAAGAAACACAATGGACACAGAGCGAGGGGAAAGACAACAGAATTGTGGCATTAAGAAAAATAGTCGTCTTGTGCTGGGGCTGGTGGCTTCCTGGTCGATTTAATGATTCTTTTCTTTTGGTGGCATGTGACTGGTACATCCAGCTGCTCTTTTGTAGCACCTTCCCCTGTCAGTTGATCAGCTTTCTCATTTCCAGGCATTCCACAATGTGACGGTATCCACTGCATTACGACTCTTCGCTGAAGGCTGAGTTGTGTCAGCAGTGTTTGCAATTCTGGTAGTTTCCTAGACTGGAGTGTTTCACGTACTGATTTAGCATCTGTCAGCATTACCACATACTGTGAGCCAAGATTGGTATTTAGCAGTTTCTCTGTTTCTATCTTGATAGCCTGAGTTTATGCATCATAGTTATGGCAGTACTTCCCGGCTGATAGGCTGGACTTATCCATAGTACCATCTGGGACTTCTATGTACACTCCAGCACCACCATTTCTAAATGCACTTTGTGCGAACCCATCTGTAAAGACTCTGACCCATTGTTGGCCATTCTGCGTTGTACAATATCTTGCTCTTTCTTGCCAAATATTCCTTTCACATTTGTCTTGATTTGTACTGTTAGTTTGCACTTTTTTCTCCATGGGGTTTGTTCTGGAATACTTTTAAGTGGACAACCAATTTCTGGAAGGTCAGTAGTTTGTCTACATAATCTTTTTGCTTGGTGTATAAAGCTAGCTGCAGGTGATTTGGCGTAATACGGCTTTGTGGTGATTTCGACAAGGGTACCAGCGTTAGGTGGCAAACTACTCAAGGTAAAATTTCGCAGTAAAACCATAAACAGTGAATAACAGCAAAATGCCTCAACAACAATGCTACTAGGGTCAACATTAATCACATCTTCTGGCCGTCGCCAAGACAGTTTAATCAACTGCCCATCACCGCTGGGACGTGAGGGTATTTTCCTGCTAGTGTATCCGCCCCGCAGTGACAACCCATCAAATGTCACTCTGGCGGCTGGGTCGTCTGTACCTGGGCCCTGTGTGTAGATGTGAAATAACTTGTCGGCTGAGAATGCACGTAGACAAGGCAGCCTCAAGCTTCTGCTTACGTCACCGAGGGAAATGCTGTGTCACTCATAGACCATTGTACATTATAGAAGACGACTCATTGGGTTGTGGACAAGGTACGCGGATCTTGTTAAGTAAAATCCACACACAATAAAAGGTCGTGGGTTCGCTCCCTGGCAGACATTTTTCAAAAATGACCTTTGCTCCCAGGTCGACCCAGCCTTGAGTAGGTCCCGGGTCACCCATCTTGTGCTGATTGGTCTATAATATATAGGTCTAACCCTATATGCCTAAAGGCGCGGGAAAAGGTCCTTTACTTTTTTTACACATAATAAAGAAAGGGAAGAGATGAGCAGTGAGTGAGTAAGTAAGAGGTGGGTAGGAGCGAGAAAGATAAAGAACTAAGAGAGAGCTGGGATATATATATATATATATATATATATATATATATATATATATATATATATATATATATATATATATATATATATATATATCCCAGCTATCTCTTAGTTCTTTATATATATATATCATGTAGAAGGTCTTTTGCAGAACGTCGCTCTCATCAGTCTGCCTGAAAGAAGCTCGGTCTCTCGCCAGCTCTCCCGCCTTATGCACTTCATACTCAAGGAGTCACTTATATCCTGTGCCCATCCTCGTGTTGGTCGGCCCCTGTACCTCCTTCCTGGTACCATGCCTTCTGATATAATTTTATCACATCCGTCGTGGCGCTTGATATGACCAAAATATTTTAGCTTCCGAGACAGGATGCTGTTTATTAGCCAATCTTGCTTGAAGTTCAGATCTTTCAATATGTCACTATTTCTTCTCTTTTTCGTCCAAAATTTTCTGAGAATGTTGCTATAACATTTCAGCTCAAAAGCCCCGATTCTCCTTCTTAAGGACTGGGAGATAGTCCACGTCTCACATCCGTATGTTGCTAAAGGGAAGATGCATGCTCTCAAAATTCTAATTTTGATCTCCTTGCTGGTGCTTAACCATAGACTTTTTACGCTGTTTGTGTTTGTTTTTATATGTGTGTGTGAGAGAGAGAGAGAGAGAGAGAGAGAGAGAGAGAGAGGGGGGGGGGGGCAGAGAAAAATGCGACACAGGGAGAAAAAAAATATTAAGCACAGCATTATCTCATAACTGATCCTGTAAATATAACCAAAAAAGCAAACCTATACTGCTTGGCTCTCACAGAAAGAAGTAGAAAGACAGAAGGACATGTATCACGTGTGGCCTAATAATTAGGATTCCTGTCTCCCATCTCGGCGGCCCGGGTTTGATTTACGGCAGGGGAACATAACTGATTCTGACACAAGTCGATCCAGCCTAAAACAGGTACCAGGAAATGACCAGGGCAATAAAGACGGCTGGCGTGATTGTGACCACAAAACCCATCCAGTGACAATTGGTCTATATAACAAAAATGAGTCTAGGACTCAATGTCCAATGTGCAACTGGCGTGTCACATATAAGACAAGAACAACAGGAAGTAGTTATAACTGCAAATGATCGAACTGATTGATTGGCACCTTTCAGTCGTTCCAGATGATAGCATTATATATATTGCGTTATGAGCGCCAAGGCGATGGCGAGTGTGACTAGCAAGACCCTACGGGTTAAGAAAATTCTTCCACAATTATAGCATTTTCAGGACTGATGTTGTCAACATTTGTGTCTAGTCTGTTTTTTCTCAGACGCTCAGTTATCCTCCTTTCTGCAATAATTTCTTCTTTCACTTTCATTCCCTTCCTGGTGTGCCTCCCTTCATATAACAAGGTCCATGGCATGTTGTGCTCAAGTCCACCTAAATACCTGTATCATTCATGCCCCGCTTGGTCACATCTTTATATCGTCGTATAGGTCGAATTCGACATCTTCTACCCTTCCATATTTCACCATAAAGGATGTTATTTATCACTGCAAACATGCACTTCGTATTTACAACAAAAGTTTAACGCGGATAACTTGGTAGGTGCTTCAGCTTTCTCGCAACGATCCTGAATGTAAGACATTATTCTCAATGCATTGCCAAACTTTCGTAGCCCTGGCATGCGCCGACACCTTAATCCACACATAACAGTTGTGGGCAGACTGTCTCTGTAAAGAAATCAGTTTACTACAGACATGCAAAACAGTTGTTGCATTTACTTACGTGTGGGAAGACAACAGTTCAATAGAGCTATGGCGATAAACGCACATAGATTACTGCTCTTTATTAACTAGAGTGCACCATTCATATCAAATAAATCGCAAACACGCCAGTTAACAGTAATCTAGCCACACAATATAGCCCCTATTGTCACTGATGTTACTGATATATCGGGCTGAAAAGTCTTTCTATTTAAGAGAGAGGGGGCGTATAAACCATATCATTTCCTGACATATAGAAAACGAGAGAAAGCAGTGCGGACGAGTACAGATAGGCAGACACACACACACACACACACACACACACAGAGAGAGAGAGAGAGAGAGAGAGAGAGAGAGAGAGAGATGGTGTAGGTTGTGCAATTCGCGAACATGCATTTATATCTCTTGGTCAATCACTCTGGTAATTAACCCAGAGCCAATTTATATTTCAATATATGTTTAGCATAACTGTAATAGCAATCTGAAAGTAGTGGAAAATAAAAAAATAAAAATTATCCCCCCCCCCCCCAGACAAATCTTAATTAGCAATAGTAATAATAATAAACAACATCGATATCAGCAAAATATCAAATGACAGGCACTACTGGGAGAGGGGGAAATGTAGTAGTAAAAAAAAGGGAGGGGGGGTTGGAGGATGAGGAGGGAGAAGTTTTGAAACGACACTAGGCACGGATACCACGTCGTACACACAGTCAGTACATAGTAAGTGCAGATTACCTATAAGTCGGAGAATGTGCCCATTGTGTCACTGTGATTGCGGCAAGCTCTCGTGTTTGCAGAGTTGGGCGCAACGACACTTTATTACTAACAGCCGGGTGGCGGTAAATGGCACGAACATAAAGTCCTCGAAATAAAATTAGAGGAACTGTCCACATATCCAGCCCCCCCCCCCCCTCTTTTTTTCCATGGTTTCATTTAGCAAATCAACAATATGAGAATGATAAAACAGACCTGGTGAAGATTTTGTGGGATCAAATGGAGAGTGCAATCCATAAACAGAGAATCTTTACACTGAAAGACTAATTCAACGGGGGTTCGGGGGGGGGGGGGGGGTTGTGTAGAGGTTCTGGAAGATTATCAACACTCATGAAGGAAACACAGGCGGACTTACAAGCAGGTAGCAACTGGTACTATTAGCATGTCGACTGCTCGTTGGCTACTGGGGGAGGAGAGGAAGCACGCGTGTGAATGTACCGAGTGCAGTCACGTCAATTCTTCATTAATTCATTCGAGTATTAACAACATGTACACATTTCATAGTGGCGGCTGGGGGTAAACTGGGAGTTTGCTGTAAATTAAAGAAACGTGGGAAAATACACATCAGGGGAAACCAGATGTCAAATAAGGATGTGCCAAACACAACAGGAATATAAATATAATTGATATCATCAATTCCCGCGCCCATATGCGTGGTCTCTTACGACTAAGTTTGGATTAGGTAAGTTTATGTTGTGATAATGCCAACTGGCCGAGCTATCTATGTGTTCAGCAATACAAGTAAGCAAGTACAGGACCCATTTTCACGCCTTCGTGTGTATTTGGCATTTAGGGCGATATAGTCAGCACCAGGCCAGCCACGTTGATTTCCGACGACTGTAGCTGCTACCTTCCTGAGGCTGTGTCGACCAGAGAGACAAAGCCATTTGAAAAAGGTCCAGGGCCCTAACCCACGACCTTCACATTCGCAAGCGAGCGTCTAGCCACTACACCACGGAGGCTCTCTAATTTCAGATTATGTATATGTTTTTGTTCGGATAATGCCAACTGGCCAAGCTATCTATGTACTCAGCGATACAAATAAAAGAACAACAACATAGACGCACCAACCAAGACCGTTTCCATCTGACGGGCCGTGCTGCTGATGTCACCAAACAGGGCAAACGATGCGTTGTTTTCACTCTGACTATAGGCTCGCCTCCGGCCCGAGAGTTGTAAGTTCAAATCTGCAACTAGCCAGTTGTTGTTTTTTTTTTTTCTTTCAAAATCGACCTTGGCTTCCTGATCGACCCACCCTAAAATGGGTACCATGTAAAGTCCAGGGAAGAAAAGGCGACCAGAGTAATACTGACCAGATCACACATCAAGTGCCGATTGATCTATAAAATACAGGTCTAGCACTATGTGCCTAATATGCCCAATGGCGTGCAAAGAGAGCATTTACAACCAATACTGGAGAGATAAACACAGGTCTGATTGGAGAATGGCTCGGCCATCAAGACTGTAGATGCTGCAGCTTTATTACCGCCAATTTGCAGCAGCTGGGACTAACAATGGCGCAGTTATACAGACATACTAAACACAGTAACAGATATACGGACAATCAAAATCTGGCCGCTGAAGGCAAAGATCTTACTTATCTGTGTTCGCCTTTAAAAAAAAAAGACCGGTTGGCAGGCTGTGTTGTGTTTACAGCTAGGTTGCAATATCTGCGCTTTCCGTCACAAACATCAGATTTCCGCAAATCCCTAAATAGTGTGTTTGTTATGGGCCAGTAGGTCCACCCCTCCCCACCTGTCAAAATGGGTTCTCAGAGCCTTCACGGACAACAAAGACAAAGGAGTAACAATCGCGCGACTCACGATGACAGACCACCTTAACCCTGCCAAACCTTAACCCCCTGAGTCACCAACAGGAACACTTGAAATGGTCATATTAGTCCCACACAACTTTCATCACATCAAAGATATCGGACGTACAAAGTGGTGGGAAATTCATGAAGATAATTTCCCGCGGGAAAGAATGCACTTAACTACAGCCAATTGTCAGAGGGGAAAACAAATGGATAGTTAGTTACATTTGTGTAAATCACCCAGCCGGAACTCCTCTGGTGAAAGGGTTCGTCTTGGGAATCTGCGGTGTCCTGTCAGTTTTCCGAACATCAAGTGAATTCTCAAGTGATGGCTGACTATCAGAGTCGTAGCCAGAACGATACAATCAATAAATTAATTCGTTATGTCTTATCTGTTAGAGGACGAAAACTGACACTAAAGATTATTTCCTTGATGACACATTTTCAAACAACGTTAAGTGCTTTTTGCGGGTAGAGCTTATTGATAGGGCTGTAACAACAGTACACTCGCCAGTTACTGGAGGTAGTGGGGTAGCTTTGTCTAATTCGTCAGTGTTATGTGGTACAGGCATATTTAGGAGCGGGTTGCGTGGTCTCAGAGCATGGTGTCCGCCTCAAATGCTAAAGGTTCAATTCCTGGAAACGGCTGAGATTTATTCACGTGGACCTGGACTTCTGGTAAATCTCTCTGGTCTTTGGGTAGTGAGACCAGACGCCCGTGTGCATTGTTGTAAAAAATACCTTGGCAGATAGAAATTGAAAAGGGTAGCCTAAATGCGCTGCCCTGACAAAATTTGGAGTTAAAAATCTACCCAAAGCATTTCAGGATCCTCGCTGGTGTTACAGAGTCTGTGCACCGTGCTGAGCCTTCTCTGACTTAGACTTGAGTTAAAAGAAGAACGGAGCTCTTATTGGTTACTACCCATGTGCCATGATGATGATCCGTTGTTCAAACCTTAAACATATTTAGGCTGCTTGTTGTCATTCCTAGCTGCAGACGCAATTTTAACGTGTTGCTTATGCATTTTCTTCGGCCCACCACATCTGATTTTCGCAAACCAGTAATTAGTCGCCTTTTACGACATGCTTTTAAGGAGGTAGTGGGGCTATCCTTTTCATAAATGGCAGCGCGAAACCCATCCACAAAGGGACGTGTATGCATGTAATGCCCCTCGTCTGCGGCCGGGTGTTGTGAACGTGACTTCCGATTCACAATCCCCAGGGTCACCGAAACAGAAGCAGAACACTGTCGCTCTTCTTATTTGTAAAACAAAATACACGTTTGTCAGAGCCACAAGCTGAGAGACCTTTAGCTCTGAGCTACTCCCCATTGAGATCTGTGCCTCAGTGCCACTGTAAATATTACCACAACAAAACACAACACTGAAAGGTACATTCATCTACACCCCAATGGATGAAAGCGCTGTTACAAAACACGTTTAGTGCCTGAGCGGGAGTCGTAGTGGCGGGGCGGCATTGTACAATCCCGAGTGGCGGGAGTTCAAACCTAATACTCTAGTAATTCCCAAAGTGAACAATACGCCCCCCCCCCCCCACCGAAGAGAGGGGGAGGGGTCGTCTGAAGAGTTCGCGGGGGGAGCTGCCCCAGATGCAGCTGGGAAGAAGTGAATTAAAACAAGACATCGGTAGAAAGAGAGTAAGAGAGAGAGATAATTTTCATAAATTGTTCGTAAGTTTTTCAGTATAGAGATTGAAATCGCAGTTACTGCTCTTATTTTCAAAGAAATTATGTTGTAACGAGTCAGATTCATCCACCTCATAAAAGAATTCGTTATGCTTTAGGTTTGTTTTATTATTATTCCCATACTCCGACACTGAAGGGTGGCCTCCGCTGAAACTACTACAAGCAACAGTTACAAACAAAGTGTATTTTTTAATAAGAGACTTTCTGTACATATTAGTTAGTTAGTTAATCTTTCCTCTTGTGTCGAGTGCGGCACATAGGGCAGAGGTCATGACTCTCCATGCATGGCGGTTCGTTGTAATCTGTTGTAGGTCTTGGATGTTTGAGTGGCCCATGAGCGAGCCTTCCCTGATGATAGTTCTACGTAGGGTTTCCCTTGGTCTTCCACGAGATCTTTTCCCTTGTGGTGTCCAAATGAGAGCTTGGTAAGGAAGTCTTGATTTATCCATTCTAATGGCGTGTCCGACATAGTTCCAGCGACGTTTTCGAATAAAATCAGACACATACTCTTGCCTGAATTCTTGCCTTATTTGTGTATTGGTTCGGAAATCTGACCATTTGAAATTGAGTATTCTTCTAAGGCATTTATTTTCAAAACTGTCTATCTGTACATATAATGTGACACAATCTAAACAGATGTATCCTTTTAGGCTATAATGACCGTTCAACTTGTCAATCAGTAAAACATACAGGGAGTTTCTCAGAACAGAATAAAAGGGCCAGAATATAAGCATTTCTTTTTTTTAAACTGCCATGATGAGGATTCAAACACATTACTTCTAGGTCAGACTGGCTGCTGTTCGGTACACTACATGCATTATCGAGTGCTAGTGATCGAATTAGGATGATGTGGGAACCATTTACCCGATATGGTCAAAGGCATGAAGGGGTCTTTTCTTACTTACGAAATTGTTCACAGTGAAGTTCATTCTCGTCTGTCTATCCTTCACCTTCTTAACACGAAGCCATCTATTCAAAACGTGTGTCTACGTGTTTTCAAACGTACATGACTAGGACGATCAAGGCAGGAAAGTTATGTCAGGGTGCATGCACAAATATAAACAAACCAGAGGCCTGGTATTTCGGCAGCGCTGGTGTTCATTATTGTCAATGTCGGCGCAAAGTGCCTCAAAGTACGCGGCGACTGGAATGTGAAACCTGCAGGCGATTCTCTTCGTGGTTAAGCTATCCGTGACGACATGCTGGGATAGTAAAGTACCTTATCCTTTTCTCAGGCCTTGAGACGTACTGTGCACAGGTTTTTAAAGGGGTAGAAAATTATAGGGAAGAGAAAAAGTTGGTAAGAAAGAACAAAGCTAGCTTTACAAAATCGATCACAATAAACAAACAAAGGACGTTGCGGCGATTAGCCTTCATCAGCACATAAAGAACAACGCAGTACTGTGCACAAGGAGCTAAGCTTATAATTTATAGACCAATTGGCAGGGAATGTGATCAACATCACGCCGACCGAATTTACTACCCAAGACTTTACCTGGTACCCAATTAAGACTGCTTCGACCTGGAAGCCGAGGTCTTTTTAAAAAATACTCTAATGGCATATAATTATAAGATAGGAATACTAAGCTATTTCATATGTAACAGAAACATAATAAAAACCAACAACAGTTGGCGCAAGAAACATAGCCACAATTATAACCCAAAGCTTCCTTTTTGGAGGACCAGTGGAAAGAGGCAGACCAAGAGAGATTATGCTGGATGGGCTAAAACAATGGCATGGAAGAATATCATCAAGAGAGCTGTTCCAGACAACCAGGGATTGTGATCTACGGAGACGCATGAGCGCCTACGCCAACTGGCAGGGCACATGATGATGACTATATGATAATTTTTTTAATGTGTCTAATAAACAAACTAGTCGAGATATTAATAAATAAAAGGAAAAAGAAAAAAATACAACCAGACAGCTCAGTAAATATGAAAGACAACGAAATGTGTCAACAGAAGTATTTATCACTCAACAAAACAAGAACACTTAGATTCAGAAATTAAATAAAACGATCCTCACATAAAATTAATCCACAAGACGGGAAAACATAAACATTGAGTTCGCATGAGTGGACACATCAACAACAACAAAACCACTACTGAAGTGTTAGACTTTAAATCTGTTATTGAAATCAAGACTAAAAATATTCCCCAACAGCACCTTGTTGTCAAAACTAGCAAAGAAAATGACGTTTGTACCAAAGCAAACTAATGGGTAACAAATGGAAAGATTAAACAGCAGGTGTTGAAGGACACTGCCTGTATTAGCGCATGACTTATAATGCACCTGCGGTTAAAAATTCTTAATGATCGGACAACTTAAAAACGGGGCCCCATTCTCTGTGACAATTCAGGGTGATCAGAGAGGTTGACGTCAACAAAAACAAAACAATAGCCAACTTAAATCTAACAACAGTAAGGAGTGTTTGGATCTCAAAGATAAATGAGTGCAGGGAGGTGTGATGGTTTTACTGACAGACAAGCTTAACCCAACAAAGCCTGCCATATGGTATCACATCATACTGACAGACAAGCTTAACCCAACAAAGCCTGCCATATGGTATCACATCATCCTGTTCAAGAATGGAGGTGGAGGCAGTCACTACTGCCTTCCGCTAGCTTGAGAATCAACTGTGGACACCTGTTGTGATTGTAATTAACTCACAGAGCATGCTGGGAAAGGTGGAGACAGACATGCTCCATGCAGAGTGGCAAGCATGACTTCAGACGTCCCAGGTAGTTAGCACCACTTGGTGGTAAACTGATGTCTGACAAGCTAGATGTTGTGAGAGCCCTCTGGCAGAGACTAAACAGTGCGGAGGCACATACAGCTCAGTATTGTCTGAGGAGAACAGCGCAGACAGGAGTCACCATAGGGATACAAGAGACAAAACTGCTGATATAGATAACTTATTTCAGGCGAACGAAAGAAGAAGAAGAAGAAACCATAGGGATCTGGCTGGCGCTCAACACTCAAAGGAAAGGCAAGATGATTTACAATCAGACAGTTACTGGTACCATGGGAACTGAAACTTTTTGCTTGCTGCAGAAGATGGGGATGGAGGGCTTATGAAGTGATTTGAGTGCAGTGATGTCAATTCTTTATTCAACATTTAATAACATGATAAGTCACAGATTAATCAATCATCACAGAACAGGTGTCATTGGTCAATTGACACTTATAAAGCTATTGAGGAGGAGATCAGAGCACCTATGGATCTGTCCACAGTGCTGTGATGATAATCCTTACTAATCACTAATCACAAGTCAGATTCAGGATAAATTAATACAGTGATGTATATAGGAATATGCTTAAGGATTCACAATCCGCAGGGCCACAACCAAGCCCTACTTGTTTTTTCACAAAGGCAGTTTTCTTTTAATATATTTACATCACAATTTTCTGATCTTTCTAATATCCTACTTCAGATGATGTCACAGGGCAGTTCAACATTTTAGAGGGTGGTAAGACTGAGTTTCCAAGCTTTCTGATGCTTTTAATGACCCAAAACATCTAGAATTGGCCCTAACCCCAACCCACCTATGTCACATGAGAGAGGTCCCACTACTGCATGCAGCCTATCTGCCACCCCCTGAAATATTAGACTCTCCCGTGACCTTTTGATTTCCCTGTTTGGGGTAGGATATTAATAAAGAACCCAGATTTCTTCTGATTACTTTCATGTGTTTGTTTTTTAGTCTTCATGTTAGTTAGGCATTTTAACACACACATTTCGTTGAACTGGAAAATGCCAGTGCGCAACGCCCTGAAATTTGACAGCCACATTTGATTTCAAATTCAGAATAACTTTGTACTTTAGACAGATCTATAAGTGTTCTGACCGATCTTCATCACCAAGTGATGCAGAGTCAGCCAGTCTATCTCTCTGTTGGTTGTCTAATACACCAGCATTACCTGCAGAAAATATCTAAAGGCCACTTACTATCTAAGACTGCAATGAGAATGTGTCAGTAAAGTAGACAAAATACACACACACAAAACTACTTACATGCTCTCCAGTTGCCTTATCTGTAGCCAGCTTCACTTTTCCATACGCTCCTTCACCAAGGGTTTTCACCAACAAGAACCTGTTCTTTAGATTCTGCCTCTGATGATGAATTAGTGGTCTGATGCCATTACTAATTCTCCTTCGATTATCGGTACTATCACCAGGCATAACAAGAGCACCCTTTCTTTGGAAAAGGCCTGTGCTAAATCTATCAGCAGAGGCAACAGGTGAAGCATGATTCAGACTTATATCCTGCTGTAGGCATTTACTCTGCAATGATGATCGAATCCCCAGCCGTAATCTAGGTGGCTTTGCAGTCACTGGCATCTGCCGTCTAAGACGAACATCTAAAGCTGCATTGGACATTGTTGTGCTTTTGTCATCTGAATAAAATACTCTTTCACTATAAAGATGCATCTGAAAATCATCGCTTGGTAATTAATTAACACAGGTTCACATCTCTTCTGTAAGCTGTAGTAATCTACAAATGAATGATATATATTTTATAATTATTTAGTGACGTTTACTACCTTAGTTCGCTTTGTAAGAAAGTTTCACCTTTTACGTATCTCTTAATACTTTCACTTCCACGATTCCCAAATCGCATAGTCTTGTTACATGAGCCGTTTTCTGGGTGGTGTAAAAAAAAATATTAATTTTGTAACTATATGTATATATATTATAGTTATGCATCCATAACGGAACTTAGTACGCTTAGTTTTCTGAGACATTGAAAATTTGGCGACATGATATGCGGTCAGCTGAGTCAGTTAGTGCAGCCAGAAATCAAGAGCATCTTCTACTAAACTACTTATTATTTATAGTTATGTTATACAATTTCTAATGTATATAATATTTATACTACACAAACAAATTTTGTATATGGTAATAGTTGTAAATAACAAATATATTTTATATACTAATTATATTGTTTACTTTATTTAATGTTGTTAACTAACTGCGAGTTCATGGTAGTTTTGCACTGTAATTACACTAAACAAACGGTAACTCGTCCTGTATAGTTGAATCCACAACATAGACTGCAGTAACAAACTATTCTCGATCCCTAACAATCAGTTCAGAAGTCTAACGCCGACTGGACTAAAACTACAGACGACGCGATCCTTCCCTGAGACTAATCGCTCTCTGTGCCAGTATCCATCATGATAGCCGCCGCCGTCGTCTGCTTTCTGTTTTCCCTGCGCCATGATATATACATCCGGCTGTTTACCGTTGAAAGAATACCGTCATAGAAATAGTGCATTGTTAGCAATACATTAATTTGCGAAATTACCAAATGTTTCACTTCGATCTTCAGTTTATTTTGCTCTTCTCTCTGGTATTGCATGAATAATTAATTAAATTTTTATTTTATCTGGTTGGTTTAATATGACCGTTATGCAGAATGAATATATGCAAGTTCAAAGGTTGCAGAACTACACAACAACACCTGCCCAGTGACAATACACCTGTTCTCAGAATCTGTTTATATCCCACGAACAATGGTACTAACTAACAGGATGTGAAGTACAGCTGTGCAGTTCAGCGGCCTGGAAAAAAAAACATCCACTGGCTGTGACTTCCTTTATAATCTAATTATTTGTCATTAATAACGATGATCTAATACAGTAATTACTCGTAAACGATCAAGATTGCATTGTAAATAGTGTACAGTTTAACAATATGAAGACGGTTCCAAGCCAGGATTTAGACTTCATGATGCCCCAAGCTACATTAGCCCTGAGGCCTATACTGTTTTGAATCTCAAACTTTAAAACATATAGGCCTTTTAAATATAGGAATAATGAAAATATATTGTCGTCAAAAACATGTTTTTAGCAAAAGAAATAATAAAGAATGTGGCTGAAACATCACATAAGTTATATTATATAATCCTCCCGGGCTGTATTAAAAGAAAAATTGCATTTGTGAAATAAAACACGGAATTCGCTGAGGCCCAAGAACCAAATTTGGTTCAAGAATGTTGACAACAAAACACCTAGAACCTGCGAAGGAAAGATGATCAAACTTGACCGAATCCTCGCAGTGGTGTTGAAATCTGCAATCTAAGACTCTTGCCACCCTCCCCCTCCCCCCACCCTCAAATTTTTAGGGAGGCTAAACGCCCCCCCCCCACCCTCAATTTTTTAGGGAGGCTAAACGCCCCCCACCCCCCACAATTTATAAGGGAACCACTACAACCACGTATAGCAAGCGTAAGTATTTCTTTATATATTCCATCGTTTTTTCAAATATATTATTATATTTGTCCACTATCGATGAAATTATTATTATCATCATCATTAAGCGATTGAAGAAGATTTTCAAACGCAGTCACCCCTGCTCTTTTGCAAAGGTTAAGGGAATCTCCCCCCCCCCCCCCCCCCCCCAACCCACCACATTTTCTCGCCGCATTTTCTTTGTTTTAGTGCCTCTGTCACAAGTTGTTTATCCATTGGAACCGCCTGCAGAATACTGACAGATAAAGTGCCCAGGCACATTTATCTGTTCCTTTCGCGTTGCAGGATTTAGGCTGGTTGTTTGAGAACGCGGAATCCTAGCCACTAGACCGCTTGGGAGATAGAATTGAGGTGTTGGCAGTTGGCTTAAATAAGTGCTAGTTTAACCCTTGGTCTGTATTTTCAAACTCCAACTTTTGCTGGGAGTCGCCATGGCGTAGCGGCTAGACGCGGATCGGAAGGTCGTAGGTTCGCTACCTGGACTTTTTTTAAAAAATGACCTTGGCTGCCAGGTGGACCCAGCCTTGATTGGGTACCGGGTGCAGTCCTTAGAAGTAAAGGCGGCCGGCGTGATACTGACCACATCACCCATAAAATATAGGTCTAGCCCTGTATACCCAATACGCCTTAAATTGGTGGGAAAGGGTCCTTTACTTTACTTGCCTTTTTAGAAATTAAATTTCGGAGGTAATCTTTGTATGCTTGGGGTGGGGGGATAGCCATGTGACACTACGCTATGGCATAGACAAGGATTCCGGTAACTATAATATTAATATTAACAACAAGAGTTTCAAACAACGAAAGATTAAAAGCTGTGAGACATACGATTGTGTTACTCTACCTCATAAATATGGTGACCTGTATATATGAAATATGATACCATCGCTGCTAGATTACCGTCAGGGGTCATGCATACTTCTTTCTTTAACTGTCACCGGATCGCTGTTCCTTCCTCATTTGCAGGGCTGCTAATTCTTGGGTTTTTCCCAAGATCTGGGTTTTTATTAGACGCCTTGGGGAAATCTGTTTTTTTTTAAAATATTTTTATATAAAAGTGGTAAATGTTTCGTTTCGTAACTTTTAGATTTTAACAATCTGGGTTTTGTGTGTGTATGTGTGTGTGTGTGTGTGTGCGTGCGTGTGTGTGTTCTTTGTCTATGTATTGCTTGGGTTTTCGTAGGGTTTTTCAAAAAATTACATTGGCAGCCCTGCTCATTTGTCGTCAACGCTTGGTGACATTCTAGCTGACTACTTACCGACCCCAGCCAAAGAAAAAGAATTGCATTACACTGTGTGCTTACTAGTATGTTAGGGCAAACAGAAGACAATGTATCATGTTCTCTGTACTTAATTATATTTGAAAATGCATATCCAGTAGCTTTGTATTGCTCCTCTCTTCCGCCAGTGGCGTTGTAAAGTTAGATCGTACCCGGTGCGAACAATCTCCTGCCATAACCCCCACCCCAAGAACCCACCCACCGTCAACAGACATAGATTTTTTTTTTTTTTTAAACACAATTTTCTTTTCATTTTGGGTTCAGCTAACGAATTCGGACCCATGAAGACCGTGACTGGAAGATTTGACCAAGAATAAACTTCACTAGGGTTAGGGGGAAAGTATATATAGAAAGAGAGATAAATGGCAAAGAATAACGTAGATGTGAGCAAAAACAAAATATACAAGGGTTATGGGAAAAGTAGAGAGAGAGAGAGAGAGAGAGAGAGAGAGAGAGAGAGAGAGAGAGAGAGAGAGAGAGAGAGGGAGAGAGCGAGATACCATAATTACTGTAGCAACAACTACTATCATTACTGCAGCAACAACTACTATCATTACTGCAGCAACAGCTACCATCATTACTGCAGCAACAACTACCATCATTACTGCAGCAACAACTACCATCATTACTGCAGCAACAACTACCATCATTACTACAGCAACAACTACCATCATTACTGCAGCAACAGCTACTATCATCAGAGCCAGGGCCGTGCGGTAGATTTTCTCAGTATGATGCAAGTCTGCTAAATTCCACCTTTTAAAGGTTTTCCCCCCTTTAACATAGCCTGCTGCTTATGCCGCCCTCTTACGATGCCGCCTGCTTCGAACGTCTCTCTGTATCACAGCACTGCACGGACCTCAGAACTACCGCCACCACCACACGACATTTACTAATTAGCTCAGCAACAAAAAAATAAGTAAAAAGCTTTGTCGGGCTTTTTTCAACATCCGTTGAAAATGTGAGATGTTGAATTAAGAATCGACATCAAAGCACCTGGGACACTCCCATAAGCGTTGCGTCCCCATCTTCAGCAGCAAGGGAAGAGTTTCAATTCCGATGGTACCAGTAACTCTCTGACTGTAAATCTGTCTCGCCTTTCCTTGTGTGTTGAGAGTCGGTCAGATCCCCTGGTAGCTCCCCGGGTCGCCATTCTCTTTTAGACCGCAATATGCCTCCGCACTGTTCACGCGTTACCAAAGGGCCCTCATAAAATCTAATTTGTCATACATACATTCACCACCAAGTGGTGCAGAACTATCCAGTCTACCCGCCCACTCGTTTCACAATACACCAGCATCATCTGGAAAAAACATCCAAAGAACAGTAACTAACCAGGACCTCTGAAGCGATGCTTGCCACTCTGCACCGAGCATGACTGTCTCCACTTTTTTCAACATGCTCTGTGAGTTATTTACAATTACCACATATGCGGAAGGCAGCAGTGATTGTCTCCACCTTAAGTCCCGTTAACTTTTATGTTTTGTGCGATGGATTTGGATATACGCCATCGTCATCATCATCATCATTTTGGTACCTTCCGATTGGAGGTGGCCATCGATCATGCATCTCCAGGGTACCTTAATCCACGATCATGCATCTCCTGCATCATGTATCAGTTTGTGTGCCGACACACCTCCACGCCATGCAACAAGACTGTCAAGAATCTTCTCTCGTTGCCTTCTTCTGTCCCTCCTTCCACAGATCTTTCCAATGGTCACAACATGTTCTATTTTCCCTCTTCTCATAACATGACCGAAAAATGATGACTCTCCTTCTGATGTCTGTGATAAGTTGTCTTCAGGCTCCCACCTCTTTCAAAACCTCTTGGTTGCTCTTTTTGGCTGTCAAATATATTCTAAGCTTTCTTATGTAAAACCACATCTCTGGGGCCTCAAGAAATTGTTTGGCCTGCCTACCGATTGTCCAGGATTCACATCCATGATATACGCCAGCGACTTGCAAATTCCAGATGTAGAAATTGCAAAGCAGCATCCCTCTTCTTCTTCTCTAGGCCTTAATTCCGATTCCGATTCCATTTAACAAAAAACAAAAACCTAAATAGTCGACCACGTTCAACCTGCTGTTAGCTTGCCGAAGCCGCTGTCTCCAGTTATATTTGTGGTCTGTTTTATTTACGCCACTCTCGTATCTAAAGTTCTGGTATTTGATTCATTGCCTTAGTTGAGCAAAGGCCCTTAAATAACTTACACGTTGTCGTTCTATCCTATGCCGCTCACCCCAGACCACCCCTCGTTTATGTTTTTAAAACCTCACTCTATTTTCCTTTCTCGTCACACTTTATGAGTCTGTCTTGGTTATTTTGACCCTCTGCGTCAAGTAGAGAATTGCAAAGGCAAATGCTACTTACAACAGACTTCAGAGTGTTTGGAGATCAAACATCTACAGCACTAACACTAAACTCAAGGTATACAAAATATACATTAGGTCAGTACTCCACTTTGGAGCAGAAACTTTGAATACAGACAGAAATATAGAGAGCATGATCGGAGGTTTTAAGGGAAGACTTCTCAGAAGATTGTTGGAGTTCACTGTGGAAGATAAAATCATCAATTCTAGATTACAACAAATGACAAACTTAACTTAGAAGATGTACATTTAGAAAACAACAACAACAACAACAACAAACCCCCCCCCCCCCCAAAAAAAAAAAAAAAAAACAAAGAGGGAGGTAGACTGGACACGTACTGAGAATGAATAAAGAGAGACGACCGAGACATTCGTCATGTATATTTATATTAGGGGCATACACATGTCAGGTGGTATATACATGGGGGGGAAAGGGGGGGGGGGGGTTGATGGGAAATGTTCCGCTCCGGAAACCATCAGACATTTTAAACCCTCCTGCCGGTTAGCACGATTTTTAACACGAACTCTTGATTGTTTGATCCATTGGAGTTTGTGTTAACGAGGTCTTACTGTATAACTTGTGTCTGTGATTGAAGACAGCAAAAACATTTTTTTTTTTTGGAACACCAAGAAACGTATGTTGAGTTATGTGGCACTGGAAGGGTTGCTGGGCTACAACAAAGTTAGTCGGTTGCTGGGCAACAATAAAGTTGAAGACTAAAAGATCGACTTCGTTGCGCTGGATTTTATCGTACATAGACTAGTCTCTCTCAGCAGAATGGCTAGCTATCTACCAAAAGCCTCGTATAAAGTATAAAGTATGAAGCTCCAAAATCAAACTCTGAAACAGTTACTCGGTATAAAGCGCCTCTTTACCCCCCCCCCCCCTTTTGTGGGGTGGCTTAAGGAGTCTGGATCCTGTGATCCGACGCTCCTAGTGGCAGCGAAGAATTCATTGCTGGGCTACATGCAATCAAACTTCGCGGTTCTGTGGTCTGAGGGTTAGTGAATGCGTTTCACAGTTACATCGTAATTCTTTACTAGAGTTCCATGGCAAGACGGACATAGAATCAAACAGTTACTATTGAAATTTAAACTCTGCGCTGGTTGCTGATGATGGGGACGAAGCGCTCACAGGGAATACATCAAGTGCTGTGATGTCAGTTTTTGTCGCAACTCACATTTTTTGTTCTTTCTGATTTTATTATTTGGAATATTGTGCTAGTCAAACCTCCCAAGCATATAGTGGTCCTAGTCCAACCATGGGACGTTACTCTCAATAACGGAAGTGTGTAAACAGATAACTCTGTCAAACAAGCTCTAAGTAAGCAACATTGAACAGTTTATTGTGTTTTCACAACCGCCTATTTAAAATAAAATGTAATATCTTATGTATTTAATCAAAATTTGTCGTGGCAGTTTTGCCACGCACTTGTTATAAATAATCATGTTACACTATTGTAATTACAGTAGTTGTAATATAATGCATTTATTTTGCATTGCATCATCCCGAGAGTCAGTCTTGTTTGTTTTGTTTGAACGTCAATGATTCGTCAGTCACTTGGATCGTGTAGCACTATTAATTAATGACTAGACTAAATTAATCACTAATTAGTCATTGTGACTAAACTATAGCTAACAGTTTTGTTATTCAAGTAATTATGATTTAATTGTTTGTAGCAATTTTCATAAATATTAAGTTTGGCAAGGCAATACTGTTGTTAAAGTTAAAAGATCAAGGAGGATGTGTTGAAGTTGAACTGATTTGTGTGTTTTTGTCTCTATCGTGGGACGTGCTCTCTATATTGTTATTTTTAAATAACAACTGCCTGCTACATGGAAGCAAGTTAAAGAAGTGATGCTCTGTATTGAGTAAGCAATAAATGCCTAGTTTTTTGTGTGTGACTATGAAGTTTTACAAATTTTGTGTCATACCATCTTCTGTATCTTTTTTTTTAAAAATGTCTTACTAGCCTGCATGCTATATGTGAGTAATTTTTCTTGTATTTAGCATCTCTGCGAGGAAAATGAATTGTTTACTGCATGTTTCTGCACCAGTGGTAAAACATTGTCTAATTTTCTATTAATTGTTCTTTGGATCTGTTTTCTTTAATATTATCTGCTATTATATTCCAGATTCAATGGCATGACTGAACATTGTTTACTGATTTTCTAATATCCCTGACTAATTGATTGTATTCTTTTCAAGAACATTTTGACTATTATTTTAAACATTCTGTGTTACCTTAATTCTGAATTATAAAAAATGTCTGTATAGTTTAACAGTTTTTTTCTTTTGACTTTAAACACATTTTGATATAATTTAGCCAAATGAAACTGAGATTGAAAAAAAATATAGCTAACAAGTTATTAATATTATTAATGAACCATCTTTTGTTTTCAGACATTCAACACATTTGAAGTTTTGAGACCATGGGAAAGGCAAAACCAGGCTTTTTGACACCAAAGGCAATAGCCAATCGCATCAAAGCAAAGGGTCTTCAAAAGTTACGATGGTATTGCCAGATGTGCCAGAAACAATGCAGAGATGAGGTAACAGCAAGAAATCATTACAAAATACAGTAAAATCACGTTAACATAAAGTAACCAGGGCAACAAATGCCTGCAGAAGTCAGATGTGTTGGCCAGAATATGGTAGCCATGTTGTAAACATGTCAATGCATTTATGTCTTCGGATGAACACAAGAAAAGAAAAACCACTTTGATTTGGGGGGGGGGGGTGGGGGGGGGTTAAATTTTAAAGTTGTTTATCTGTTTTCATTATTACATAAATGTTTGTGGGTGTTAATTTCTTTAGCATCATTATACTAGTTTTGCATCACAAAGAAAGTGCAGTAATTTAAAGTTTTAGATGTGAGATATAGGATGATCGTGTTGCTTGTCCGTTGTAGGTCACAATTGTTTAGTAAAAGCAAAGCACTTTAAACAAAAAAACTGTGGCGCATCTGGTATATGCATCTAAGAAACCTATTACTATATATACACCAAAGTTTACACCAAGATATAATGATGCACAAAATGAAACCTTTCAACTAAATAAACACACAAATCACATTGTTCACTGTGTCCTTTACTGTGTTTCAACATGGGTCACCACTGATTGATTCTCCTCGTTTAAAATCTCAGCAAGAAAACGTCTTTCTGATGCTTTTAACGACCCCAAAACATCTAGAACTGGCCCTAACCCCAACCTACCTACGTCCCACCGGAGAGTGCAGCCTAGGTCCCACGACTGCATGCAGCCTATCTACCACCCCCTGAAATATTAGACTGTCCCGTGACCTGTAAATTTCCCTGTTTGGGGTAGAATATTAATAAAGCACCAAAAACACTGACATCCTGCATGATCTGAGCACAGGAGAGAACTGGCTCACAAACAGCATCCTGTTCTGGAAGCTGAGGTAGTTTGGCCACGTTAAACATCATGGTGGCCTGGAGACAGCACTGATGCAGGGCACACTTTCCAGAAAATCAAACTCAGGCTGACCTCCGCAAAGATGATTACAAGACATTGAAGATGCATTGGCTGTGAAAGCACATGGGGCTGGAGAATTGGCTGAAGAAAGAAAGACTTTCAGGCGTGCCATGTCAAGAGAAATGTTTTGTACAGGACCTTCTGACTGATGATGAATTTCACAAACAGAATGAATTGTATACTGAATTATTTTACCGGCTGGGTTCCGGCACCTTGTTATAGGGAAAACAAGAATAGACCCACTGCCTACTCAAAAACATGTCGTAAGAGTCGACTACTTGGGAGCTTCCTTCTAAGTCGGAGTGCATCTGCCTGAGAGGCAAGGAACCAACAATCTGCATACAAATAAGTCATATCTGTAAAGCAAATGCACACGCAACACTCAGGTTCTGGAACAGGACTGCAGTCCAGAAGTAGATAAAAAACCAAAACTTTCCGCCAGAGTTTACAGCCAGTGACCAGAAGAAGAAGATATACTGAATTGTTCTTTCCTGCTGCCGGTATCTGTTAGATTGGAGAAGTACAGTTAACTAGAGACTAATTGACTTTTAAATAATTTCAGAATGGTTTCAAGTGTCACCTGACCTCTGAGTCTCATCAAAGACAATTGCTGTTGTTTGCAGAGAATCCAGACAAGCATATTGATGAATTCTCCAAGTAGGTTATTAAGGTTGTGGATGTTTGGACATAATGATATTATAAACTTCTTTGCCCTAAAAAGCTACAAACCTGGCACCTTTGGAAACCGCAAGGGGACAACCTCACTTATAACCAACATTGATTAGATTCCGATAGCAACAACTTGTAAGGATTGAGCTAGAGTAAAAATTTTCTGATATGGAAAGAGTTACAGCTACGTCATGTCAAAAGAGAGGTTGCCAAATATGAACAGTATGCAGGTATTCAGAGAAACTGACACAGAACTGATGTTATCAGTCACCACTAGCTGAGAGAGATACTGAAAATAGTATCCTATGGACCTGTGCTATAAGGATGATAAATCAGTTAACTTATTAATTAAGGCTACATTTCTGTGCTTTCAAAAACTTTTTTTTTAAACCTATTTATTAGATAATTATTTTTATAACCCATCATCAGTACTCTCAGATGTCTTTATAAAGCTGATGATAAATCGGCAGCAACACACACACACAAAACTGTTTGTTTTCATTTTTGTTTGTCACAACAGTTAAGACTTATTTTTTAAAACGAAATGTTATACAAAATTCTAGCATGTTGGTTACAATGAATAACTGTGTTCTGTATTTTTAAATGGCATGTTTTAAATGGATTAAGCTAAAATAGAGGAAAAATTGACGTTCTAAAGACCTGATTAGGAGTAGGCCATAAGGCCGGCCAAGAAAGCGGTATACAGTGATGACTTGCAGACAGACTGACAAACACTTGGAGTCACCATCCGGAAGGAGAAGGCCGGGTACAGATGTAAATGGAGGAAAGTGTTATCCACAACAATGAACCTCAAAAGCTGGGAATGTTGAAGGAGAAAAAAAAAGGACAGATATGAACATAGAAACAAATGAGCAAATAAATAGTACTTTATTCACATCAAATAGCACAGTGGTTTAGAAATAACACAGATGGAAGATACGATTCTTGGGAAACAAGTAAAGACCGACCAACAGGGCATTTCAGCTATACAAATGAAGACATGTCATGCAGGATTGCCCCAGCTACTCCCGGCACAGGTTGTAGATCTGGTCAAATGCAGCCATATTACAAGAGAAGCTGTGGGGGAACTGGCAGCAACCATAGACACACCACCATGTTGGTAACCCTGACAGCATTCAATGCTTGACATGGCTGATGGGGAACCAAGAAGGTGAAGAAAGCAGTGCTTAACAAACAGCGATACATCCCTACTGTTCACCTCAGGAGTTGACAGTTATTTGCCTATCCTTTACAGCAGGGATGTTCAACAACATTTTGAAAATGTGGATCATAAGGGGCCGGAGGCTTGAGCCCCAGCATAAAAAGATTTGTAATACAGTACAACTGTCAATGATCCACAAGCCACTTGCTAGCCCTCAGTGGCCTCTTATTAGGCCTTTGCAGGCCATATTTGGCCCACAGGCCACCAGTTGAATAACCCTGCTTTACATGTTGCAGGAAAACCTCAGCATTTTGTGGTTTCATTACTCAGTGTGATGTTCAGTAGTCTTGGCTGTTTGTGGTTTCACTACTCAGTGTGATGTTCAGTAGTTTTGGCTGTTTGTGGTTTCATTACTCAGTGTGATGTTCAGTAGTTTTGGCTGTTTGTGGTTTCACTACTCAGTGTGATGTTCAGTAGTTTTAGCTGTTTGTGGTTTCACTACTCAGTGTGATGTTCAGTAGTTTTGGCTGTTTGAGGTTTCACTACTCAGTGTGATGTTCAGTAGTTTTGCCTGTTTGTGGTTTCACTACTCAGTGTGATGTTCAGTAGTTTTGGCTGTTTGAGGTTTCACTACTCAGTGTGATGTTCAGTAGTTTTGCCTGTTTGTGGTTTCACTACTCAGTGTGATGTTCAGTAGTTTTGGCTGTTTGAGGTTTCACTACTCAGTGTGATGTTCAGTAGTTTTGGCTGTTTGTGGTTTCACTACTCAGTGTGATGTTCAGTAGTTTTGGCTGTTTGAGGTTTCACTACTCAGTGTGATGTTCAGTAGTTTTGGCTGTTTGAGGTTTCACTACTTAGTGTGATGTTCAGTAGTTTTGGCTATCGATACCAGTCAAAACCAATGCAAGGCGACCTGGTATGGTACCAAGTCGTCTATAGCTGGGATCGAACCAGGAATTGCCAAGCAGTGCAGAAGGAGCTAACAGACAATACACAGATACTGAGGCTTTATTTATTTGCTTTATAATTGCTTTAATATTTTCCCCCTGTGAACTACGCAAGCAAACAGATGAACTTGTTTCATCCGTAGGATTCTCTTCTTTGTAGCAAAGAGAAATGAACCGGTGAAATTCCCTGTATGGGTTCAAGGGCCCTCTTGTAGGGAAACCAAGAATAGACCCACTGCCTACCCAGAAGCATGTCGTAAGAGTCGACTAATTGGAAGCTTTCTTCAAATTCGGATTGCATCTGCCTAAGAGGCAAGGAACCAGCAGTCTGCATACAAATGAGTCAGATCTGTAAAACGGATACACATGCAACATCCAGGTTCTGGAACACGACTGCATTCCAGAAGATGATGAACAACCAGAACTTTCTGCCAGACTTTATAGCTGGTGAACAAGAAGAAGAAGAAGAAGAAGAACAGGTGAAAGGAATTAGTACTGAACTCCAGTTTATAAAGAACAACTCCAGAAAATTACCAGGCTGTTCGCTGAACTTATTTGACCATAGTCATCGTGAAAAAAAGAAGAAAAATATTTTTAAAAACAAAATTCTCTCATATCTGTGATCTGTATATGTTTTTTCTAGGAAGTTTCTAATCACTATTCATTTTTTTTTTCTCAATAGAGACTTTGAGACTGAGTACCTGGAGCTGCTTAGACGAAGATTTGGTACAAAGCGTGTACATGCTAATCTTGTGTACCAGGAGTATATTTCATTCAGAGAGCATGTTCACATGAATTCCACCCAGTGGGAGACCCTCACAGACTTTGTGAAACATCTAGGGAAGGAAGGTATAACATAAGATAATCCTTGACCCACTAGGCTCGTGAAGGTGTATTGATGGAAGCACTAGCGCATAAAACCCGCCATCTTTCTCTGTCTTCTGCTTGATGAATAAGTGTTTGTCCATTTCTTGATGTTATCATTCCAGATTCTTCTTTGCCCTCCTCTTCTTCGACTACCCCCAATACCCCAAGGAAGGTATGACAGCACTGGAGGTCTCCCTCATGTCTTTAACATTGTGGATTTGTTATTTGAAACAATTTCTTTCTTATCATCTTCGTTATCTTCTTTGTTTTCTTCTTTGTTGTCTTCTTTTTCTGTAAATATATTATCATCATAGTAATTTTCCTGTTTGTGCCAGGGGTGGAAGTGTTAGAGGAAATGATCATACTGATATGCTTTTGGGCAGGGATGATGTGGAGGGCACATGAGCAAAATGTACCAGGCTATATACCAAAAGCGGTGTATGAGAAGTAAAACTTGTGTGACTTAAATGATGGCTGGGAATCTGCAACTACAACCAGATTGCATAAAAAGAAGGTTAAAAACAGGGTGAAGTCAGAGAACAGCATTGTGAGTGAAGCCAAACAAAAAATTATGAATTAACCAACACAGAGCTGATGATTGCAAAAGCTACATGCAACAGGATGAACTGAAAAGGGAATACAAGCACGTATGGACTAAATGGTTTAACGTGCAGTAAGAATGATCTGTGCACTATCATTATTATAATTTTCAGACAGTCATGTTCTTCCACAAATTACTGTTCTTTCATGTTTGTGATAAGTTTAACTGCCCATCATCTTTCATACCATTCCACCAGTCCGGTCAGTGTTGTCTGTATGTCTGTCTGTCTTTGTTGACCTCCACATCTAAGATACTGGATTGACACAGTCATCATAGTTTACATGATTCTGTAGTCTCATAATGTGATTTAAAAAATTTACTGTTGCTTTCGCATGAGGGTAGTCAGTTATCTTTATTTCCCGCTCAGGTTCTTTGGGAAAAAATAAGAATAGAGCCATTGCCCCTGTAACAAGCATGTTGTAAAAGGCGACTAATTAGAGGTTTTTTTCTTCTAAGAGAGGAACCAGCAGTCTGCATTCAAATAAGCAAGATTTTAAATATAATGTGCAAGCAAAACTGAAATTTGAAAACAATGTTCAAAAGTGGATGAACAACTAGAACTTTCCACCAGTAAACCTAAGAAGAAGAAGAAATTATCTCCTTATGCATTTGTTTCTTGAAGTACTCGTGTATTGTATATATACTGGTATTCTGTCAATGTAATTCTTAGCATTTGACCACATCTTTGTTGGCTCCAGTTTATGACTGATCTTGTTTGTTATTCAGTGTTATAGGCCTACAAGTATACAGTGATATGGATAGTATGCAGCATCCCAATGATGTGTAAATATTGGGCGCTTATTATTAGAAAACAAAGATGTCAAGGCATTTTTGGAGTAAGTTCATTATTGGGTCACAGTGTATCTTTATAGTAGTGGTACTTTCGCTTACTGAGCCTAATGGTAGTGTAGTGGCTAGATGCTAGCCCACTGTCCACAAGGTCTTTAGTTCAGATCCTCACTGATAGGATTCTTTTCCATAATTGATCTTAGCCGTTAAGTCCACTCAGCCTAAAATGGGTACCAGGCAGTGCCTTCGAAAGTAAATAAATAAATAAATAAGTGCAGATCAATACACTTCGAAAGTAAAGATGACTGGCATGTTGTTGAAAAGATGGCAGTGATACTGACACATGACAAGATCTACCGGCCTCTTCAAAACCACACTTAACTAAAAAAAAATTTTTTTTTTCTTTCAAAAAGCGGGCCAAACCCGGTTGGAGTTACATAACAAAATCCTAACATAAACATTTTACACAAATCACAAGAAAATGTTACAATTTATTTGCAAATTTTTTTTTTTCTCAGAGTATATAAAGATATATAAAGCGACTAATCAGTTAACATGAACAGGGTCAGGCATTTAATTAAATACATTCCTAGGTCTGGAAACAAAAAAGCACATGTATCGACTAACTCATGCAGTGACCTTGTGACCTCAGTCATCGAGGCTACCAGAAAATTTGATAGCAACTTGGCTTTAGATTAGCAGTTTCGCTCAAAGGAATCCCCTATAAAAGCTTATTTTAGTTATTGCTGTCATATCATGACCTCTTAAACATTTGAGCAGGCATGAAATCAGCCAGTAGAATCAGTTATACATCTCGTAAACAGGTCACTGTAGGTAAATCAGAAAAGTGATTTTAAGGGGAATTGGGCCCAGCCGGCAGTGTCAGTTTTGCAGCTTCTCTGGGCGAAAGGCTGAGGTCCTTTGCCTCTGACAGAGGTGGAGGGAACTGAGCAGGTAGTCAGCAACAACAGCTGGTGACCCAGTGACAGACATTGTTATGAGACTATGATGATGGTGGTAATAAACTGTCGCGGAACAGGTTCCTTTTACACTCACTAAAGTGGTGTTATCTTGTTAGGAACCGAGACAACTGTCTTTTGGTGCAAAGAGCAGACAGTGTCCCTGGATACTCAGATACAGACTCGAATTGGCTCGCGAAAGAAGGTGAGCTGCCTGAATATCCCCAGAAAAGGGACAAGGGAATTTAGATGCCTAAACACTTAGACAGAGCAGATTACCCCTCCCGACAATTTCCCTTTCTGGTAATAAAATTAAGCCCCCATCTAGACTATGTATATTGGTAGACAGCACTGACACCATACATACATCTAGAAATAGAAATAAACTTTAACTATGAGTTTAAATCAATCATAGGAATGTTTATTAAAATTAAAGTAAAATTCAATCATCTATTTACTTTTGAAAATACATTATTCAAACTAAGTTGGATGAAAGATAAAAATGATAGTAACATGAAACTGTCGTCATGAGAGGATCAGTGGGAAATAACATACAACAATTACCACCTGGAGTTTCCCAGAGGATCATCCATTTCAAAGACTGAGGTGGAATGTCGGATCTGTCCCAAGCACCAAGATCTTCCTTAGGGCACTCCAATCAGTAGCTACAACCAGCCTGGCAGTGGTTTGGAAGCTCGTCCTGCCACAAGGAACAAGGAATCTGTCCTCGGCTTTTCAGCAGCTAGGGATGGAAACAATCAAAAAAATATATAGTCCCTGCTGTTTTGCAAAATAAAATATATTCCCCACTCTCCCCTCTCTCTTCATATTGTCAGAAGTGGGATAATGGTCTAGTAGCATTGTCATTTACATAGCTTCCACTTCTGACTACTGTCCAGTCCAGATGAATGTCTTCCATCTTCTGTCCTTCAGGATGATAGTGTAATACCACTCATTTACACAGACTCAGACAGCAATATGCAGTTATAAATGCAACACAAAATCAGACAGAATGCTATAGAATTCTCTCTATAAATATTGAGAATTCTAGATAAAAGGGCTTGCCTTTCCTGTCTTCCAGATATTCCACTGGGTGTTTTCTTGGACAGCATGTCCTCAAAATCACAGCATTTAATACTGCTGTGTATAAGTAAAATGATACATTAATAACATCATGAATAATACATCAATAACCTGAAAACAAAATTCAGCACTACTACAACAAGCAAACATTATGAATTATAGAAGTATGAGCATGAGAAGAACAATGTCTCCTATGAAATGTTACCATTGAAATGTTACCATTATCTACACAAACTCTAATAACCAGCCATAGATCATTCATCTACCAGCAATAGAAGATAGATAATTTCCTAAGAGTCTTAGATACAGCAAAACAGAAGTAACCTCCTAGATACCGAACAATAGGAATCAGGAATAGATCATAAAGAAATGGTTTCCTGTCCATGTGCAGAAATGGGTCAGCGTGGTTTTTCCTCTGTCTGGTACAATTCTAATATTGTACACGAAATGCGGCCCGAAAACTGAAATCACGATTTAATTAACAGTTACTGTGCTCACCTGGATTTAGATGTAACTATATGGTCATGTTGCTAGGGTTTTTTAGGCGGCGAGAAAGACAAAGTTCTGCCAAAACGGCCCGCTCTAAACACCTGCTTGCTGACCTGAAGTAAAATGGCTGGCAATCTTGTCTCAACTGCGGGATTTCCGGTGTTGGCCAGGGTTTTTCCCGCTACGTTGCCGAGTTACTAGCCGTATATTTTTATACGTGAAAGCTCAGGGGAATTACAAGTAGGACAATGGAAAATCCCCAAACAGCAACCGTAGGCTATAACCGGGATATCTCTCAATGCGTCTTATGACGAAAATGAAGTCACTGGGCGCATGCAAGAGAGAAAAATAGAAGGGTCACAAAGGGGTGGTACGTCAGCCAAAAGTATCTTGTCTACTTGAAGCGGCGTCTCGCGACAGAAGCCCCCCTTTCGAAGCTTTCTGTAAGAATGCTAAGATCGCTGTCAAGTAGAACAAGAATACCAGACTACCACTTTCTGGCTCCCAAGACTTCCACTGGTCTGAATTTCCAGTAGTCTTTATGACAATATCTTGTCCAGTAGATGTGCTTAAAATGCATGCACCAGTGGTGTACTGACCGTTTGTCCGGAGGTATTGCATCCCCCAGAATCAATGATTTCGTGGGTCTGGATGCTGAGATACCAAGGCCAACCTGATAACAAGTCTTAACCCACAATGTACCTAGATTCTGCCCTATCAAAAGCGGTAGAGCTTGTAGGGACTGCTTGTATGGAAGAGTCACAGTGCAACTATCTTCCGCTATTCTCCTCCACCCATTATCAATCTTGGTACAATCTGTCACTTTCCTTTTGGTATAAGGGATGGCGTCCATCAAGGTACCATGAGGTTGGCGCAGTTTACCACTGACTCTTTCTTGGTATAGGGGGTCAACTTGTCCCCCTCCTGTGTGCATTCTGTCCTCCCCTTCATAATTTATCGGGGTGAGTTTCTCATGAATAGAGCTCCTTTCGGAATCAGAGCACAAAAGTAGTTCAGTAAATACAGTCACATTAGTCAGAAGTGGTTCGTTTTCTGAAGATGCTAAGGTGGTATTGCTTCGGACCGAAGCTTCTACCGGCAGCTGAGTTACTCCTGTCGCATCTTTCGAAGTGAAGAGTACTCTAAGACCAGAGTGTTTGGTTTCCCTTTTACTCTTGGCTTGTTCAGCCACAATGTCCTTCATCTGAAGTTCCCCTGTGGTGTCAGCTGCACAGGCAAGAGATAGGCTCTCTCCCTGCCCAAAAGAAGTACATTCTTTTGTGTTGATGGCAAACAGTGCTGTTTGACCATTTTCAAAGTTAATAAGGCTTACAGGAATTTCCTGCTCATCAATAGTTTCCTTCCCAGAATACTTTGCAAAGACCTCAGGGAAAGTATCCTCTGTGTCGGTTATTTACTCCCTGGTCAAGCTTTTATGGGCCAAGTCCAGAGGGAGTAAATAAAGTTGAGTGCTGCTGCCATCACAGTCACCCATCTGGGATGCCAAATCAGAACTGATACTCATCTCCCTATTGCATGTGGCTGCATCAAGGGAAATGAAAGAAAAAAGCAATGTGGATCTGAACCCTATTGAAGATTTCTTTGTTTTCTGTCCTCGCTTCCTTGTGGGGACAGGAGGCTTCTCATTTTGCTTATCAGGGCAATGGAGAATACAGGGGTTCAGCAATGTAGATCTGATTCCTGTCAAAGAATTCTTGATGTCCACTCTTTTCCTATAAGGAATAAGAGAGGTGAGGCAAGGTCTTGGGTGGTCTATTACTTCATCATTTGATGAGGTACCATTTGGCGCAATAGTACACACCTCTCCATTGAGAGAGTGAGTCCCTGACCTTTCTACCAGAGTGTCTGTATGGGAGTTGTCAGTTCCCTCAACTACCTGGATGTTGTTCTCACCGTTCCCTGTGTCTAACTGCAGTTCTCTCTTCTTTGTCTGCCTAAGTAGTTGATAGTTATGCAGCTTTTCTTGAAGAAGCTTCATTCTTTCGACAGCTGCATCCTCTTGGAGTTGTCTAGCATCTTCTTCTTCTTCAAGTTGCCGTATTCTCTCTTCTTCTTCCCTCTCCGCTGCATGACGAGCAAGCATTGAGTCCCATCCTTCCTGTTCGCGTTGTATGAACGCCATTAACTCTTGTCCTCTATAGCCCCTTTGTGCACCAAAAATCCTTGCATTTTCTAAGAACCTGGACCGGCGGTCCATAATGTCTAGATTGTTCATTTACAAAGCAAGAGAAACTGATCACATGCAGGACTAACCAGAAGAGTATTTATAGTTGAAGGATTGGGTGATAGAATAGAAAAAAAAAAGGAAAACTGACCACAGCAGTAAGGAGAACGTTACTGAAAATAATGCAAGTAATCAAACATTACTGCACAGCAATCAATGACACATTAAATAAACTTAACAGTAATGTCAAATGATAGAATGTCAACATAAAAATGATTTACAATCAATATCAAATGCTAAAGCAGTCAAGATTGGGAAAAAAAATTCTCAGACTACTTCCTAATTGTGATATTACACTAATTAAGGTAAGTATAAACAGTTCATATTTTTTACTATCATTTACTTAACAGTTAATACTGCCACTCTTCAAACCCTAATTATGTAAGTCACTATTATAAAAAATGGTGCCTGTAATCTAGGGAATGTAAAAGTTTTTTAAGTATTTAAAAAAATTTATGAAATAAAATTTCAATTGTCTAGGGTTTCCCGGGTTTTAAATAACAGGCGCCGACACACTTGTGTGGCCTCAGATTATTATTCTGGAGAGCGCCGCACTTGTCGCGGAACAGGTTCCTTTTACACTCACTAAAGTGGTGTTATCTTGTTAGGAACCGAGACAACTGTCTTTTGGTGCAAAGAGCAGACAGTGTCCCTGGATACTCAGATACAGACTCGAATTGGCTCGCGAAAGAAGGTGAGCTGCCTGAATATCCCCAGAAAAGGGACAAGGGAATTTAGATGCCTAAACACTTAGACAGAGCAGATTATAATACCACTCATTTACACAGACTCAGACAGCAATATGCAGTTATAAATGCAACACAAAATCAGACAGAATGCTATAGAATTCTCTCTATAAATATTGAGAATTCTAGATAAAAGGGCTTGCCTTTCCTGTCTTCCAGATATTCCACTGGGTGTTTTCTTGGACAGCATGTCCTCAAAATCACAGCATTTAATACTGCTGTGTATAAGTAAAATGATACATTAATAACATCATGAATAATACATCAATAACCTGAAAACAAAATTCAGCACTACTACAACAAGCAAACATTATGAATTATAGAAGTATGAGCATGAGAAGAACAATGTCTCCTATGAAATGTTACCATTGAAATGTTACCATTATCTACACAAACTCTAATAACCAGCCATAGATCATTCATCTACCAGCAATAGAAGATAGATAATTTCCTAAGAGTCTTAGATACAGCAAACAGAAGTAACCTCCTAGATACCGAACAATAGGAATCAGGAATAGATCATAAAGAAATGGTTTCCTGTCCATGTGCAGAAATGGGTCAGCGTGGTTTTTCCTCTGTCTGGTACAATTCTAATATTGTACACGAAATGCGGCCCGAAAACTGAAATCACGATTTAATTAACAGTTACTGTGCTCACCTGGATTTAGATGTAACTATATGGTCATGTTGCTAGGGTTTTTAGGCGGCGAGAAAGACAAAGTTCTGCCAAAACGGCCCGCTCTAACACCTGCTTGCTGACCTGAAGTAAAATGGCTGGCAATCTTGTCTCACTGCGGGATTTCCGGTGTTGGCCAGGGTTTTCCCCGCTACGTTGCCGAGTTACTAGCCGTATATTTTTATACGTGAAAGCTCAGGGGAATTACAAGTAGGACAATGGAAAATCCCCAAACAGCAACCGTAGGCTATAACCGGGATATCTCTCAATGCGTCTTATGACGAAAATGAAGTCACTGGGCGCATGTAAGAGAGAAAAATAGAATGGTCACAAAGGGGTGGTACGTCAGCCAAAAGTATCTTGTCTACTTGAAGCGGCGTCTCGCGACATAAACTTATGTATATAAACTTCTGCTTTCAGGAAAATGTTCGGTGGACTACACAGAGAAAGGCTGGTTTGTTGCTTACATCGACAGAGATCCTGAAACTATTCGTAGACAGGAAGCTGTGAAAGCCAAAGAGAAAATGGATGCCACTGACGATGAGAAAATAGCCAAATTTATTGAGCGACAGATTGAAAAGGCCAAAGAGGCAGGTCCCAGCAAAGAAGATGCTGAATATACAGAACTGAAGAGAGACGATGAAAATGAGAAGGTGGCTTTCAGTTTGGGAGCAACCAAGAAGGCAGATACAGCAACCAAACCTGCAGAGTAAGTGATTGTTTCATATACAATTTTTTTTTGCATTGTTCCATTTAGAAAAGGCAGTTGGTACATTGAGTTTATTTTAATTTAGTCGAGTGATCAACATCATGGCACACGGGTGTAACCCATAAGTGCTTTGTTATACTTCTATCCCAAGCCTGAGTTAGAAGTATCTCGGTGCATGAACGTTGCCTAGGCGAGGATCCTGAAATACTTTGGGTAGATTTTCAACTCCACATTTTGCCTGGGTAGCAGCGTTAGGCTACTCGTTTCAATTTTCAACTGCCAGGAGATTTTTTACACATGGGATGTCCGATCTTACCACCCAGGGACCAGGGGAAATTACTAGGAGTCCACATGAAAAAATCTCAGTCTTGACCGGGGCTTGAACCTGGGACATCCAGCACTTGAGGTGGATGCCATGTCCCAAGAGTGGCTACTGCTACTCGTCTGGGTAGTGAGCTACTTTATGGGGGAGCGGACATTATGAAGGTTCTGTGGGATCAGATGGACAGTACATGCAAAACTCAGGCCCTGCCGCAAATCCAAAGTCTAAATGTACGAACAGCCAAGATTTTCCGCCAGAGCTTACAGCTAGTGAAAAAAGAAGACGGAGGAGGAGGAGATGGAAAGTACAGACAAAGAAACCATGCATTGAAAGACAAATTCAGGATTTTGACTCTTCATTGGCTACTTCAGAAGGAAACATAATGTTCTGAGTACAGTGAGGGCAATTCTTGATTCATTCACTCATCCAAACGTTTTGGCCCAATACATCAAACTTAAGCTAATCCTTAACTAGTAAGCTTTTACGACACCCCCCCGACACCCCCCCCCCCCCCCCCCCCCCGGATGTTTTTGAACCCACATCGGAGAGTAATAATCTCTATTTGGTAACACTATAACTTGTCTTGAAAAAGACAACTAGCAAAGATGGTGTGAAATAAGTAGAAAAACTTTAGCTGAAAAATCTGACCAATTACATAAATGTCTACAGATTCCTTAGTGTTTGGTTGAGGACCTGTACTCAATTGTTTGAAAAGCAGAAAACAATGGTAGCTAGTGACCTCACTTTATAATTCCAGGACATGGTACATACGAGTGAAGGCACATCCGAGTCATGGCACTTATGAGTCATGGCACAAAATGAGTCAAGGCACATATGAGTCAATGCACATATGTGTCATTGTACATATGAGTCAAGGCACGTATGAGTCATGGCACATACGAGTCATGGCACGTATGAGTCATGGCACACAATGAGTCAAGGCACATACAAGTCATGGCACATACAAGTCATAGCACATACAAGTTATGGCACATATGAGTCATGGCACATATGAGTCATGGCACATAGGAGTCATGGTACATTCGAGACAATGCACATAATGAGTCATGGCTGATATGAGTCATGGCACATGGGAGTCAAGGCACATATGAGTCATGGCACATATGAGTCATGGCACAAACAAGTCAAGACACATACGAGTCATGGCACATAAGAGTCATGGCACACATTATCTTTAATGATATTGCTAGACCCTTTTTGTCGTCCTGAAAAGATACAGTTCGACATTTTCATCAGTGTCTCGGTCCTGCAAATGGGACTTTCCTAGTGTCAGGTTCTGTTTGTGCCTGTACGGTGTTTAAAAGACCCAGATATGTATATATTTAGTGCAAATAATATTTAGAGGAGTTTTCTCGTGAACAAAATGACCATTTTGATGTCACAAATTGCCTTTACCTTAGTATTATGATTCCAGAGAGGTCACAGTATGAGTTACTCAGGGCCCGGGGAATATGTTCCATTTAATCCTTCACTCTGTTTGTATAAATTGGTTACCCTTTTAGTTAATTCCCCAAGAAAAAATTATAGCTGGTGAACATAAAGAAGAAGAAGAAGAAGATACATTCTGTGGGAGGTCGTGAGATAGGGAGACACATAATCGCTGATCCCAGCAGCCAAAGAACTTGAGGATGGTGATTCAGGACTGTTGTAATGTGTGACTGAACCGTTGCTTCTAATTTGTAACCAGGCTGGCAGCATCCAAAAATCTACTAGCAGCAGCACCAGCAGCATCCAGCAAACCTAAAGAGTCCTCCCAAAGTAAGGCCGATAAGAGGAAAGCCAAAACTGCTTTGGACGAAATCATGGAGGTGGGTGTATTTATTTTTAGAGAATTATTTCCCCTTTTATTGTTTTTCACGTATAATTCACAATTTAATAAAATTAGACAAGCTGCATGTAGAATTAGTATCAGATCTCGGCACTGATGCCCAAATTCTCCTGTGGGAATTGAGTAGGAATATTGTCAACCATACTGAAAGCATACAATAATGTGGGTTAGCTAACCTGTTCTTGCCTTACAAGGGCGTCTGTCCCAAGTAGGGACCAGGGATGTGACCAAGAGCCATCCTGTCTTCATTATCGACTGTAGATTCTACGATGCACAGTTCTCCGACATGAATTGAGCATGAACAGGTATGTGATCAAGAGCCTTCCTGTCTCTTCATTATCGACTGTAGACTCTACGGTGCACAGTTCTCCGACATGAATTGAGCATGAACAGGTATGTGATCAAGAGCCATCCTGTCTTCTTTATCGACTGTAGATTCTACGATGCACAGTTCTCCGACATGAATTGAGCATGAACAGGGATGTGACCAAGAGCCTTCCTGTCTCTTCATTATCGACTGTAGACTCTACGGTGCACAGTTCTCAGACATGAATTGAGCATGAACAGGGATGTGACCAAGAGCCATCCTGTCTTCTTTATCGACTGTAGATTCTACGATGCACAGTTCTCCGACATGAATTGAGCATGAACAGGGATGTGACCAAGAGCAATGCTGTCTTCATTATCGACTGTAGACTCTACGATGCACAGTTCTCCGACATAAATTGGGAGTTGCTGTGGTTTCAGAGGACTGACCAAGCTTGAGAGTGTCCAGTGTGCAGTGACTTTGATTGACATAACATAATAGAACTAGTGTGGTCATTTCTCCCACAGTTGTCTTTAGAGTTGCTACAGGAATTTCAGTGGCTAACACAGCAGTAGTGGGTTCTAAAGGCAGGAATTTATTTACCAATCCCCTAGAGCTCTTGGGGAACCATAGTGGCTGGACACTTACCTACCAGCCTAAAGGTCTTGGGTTCCATTTCCCATCAATTTGTATTTTTTTTTTCTTTCTAAAATTGAACTTGGCTCTTAGACCAACCCAGCATAAAATAGATACCAGACAGTGGCCGGGGAAAAAAAGCTGGCCAGTGCAATATTAACTTCCATATTTCCCCATGTATAAGATGCTCCCATGTATAAGATACATCTTGATTTTTGTGCTGGAAATTTTGGGAGAAAAACTAAAGTTCGTTAGTGGTCAACCGATTATCCCCATTGCACATCAAACCATTCAGTCTATAAGTGCTCAGATCCCCTCATTAAATCCTGCAGCGTGGAATTGCTGACGACACCAGTCCTGTTTTGGTTTCTTATTCTTCTTTAGCTTCCTGCATAGTGCTCTTATCTGGCCACACCCTTTTTAACATGGTGTCCTTGCAGTGTTGTCATGGTTGCAGAACTCATGAAAAATAACAATAATAAGATACTGCCAATGTATGAGATGCACACTGTGATTAGACCTCATCTATATATAGTTATTTGCGTATCCTTTACAGGACGTCGCAGAACCACCCCCAGAATTTTTTTGGCTTTTGTGGTTTTTCTAGGCAAATTTACATCCAGTAGTTTGCCATTGCTTTCTAGATGGTCGGCTTCTCGATACCACTGTCGAAGCTAACACAAGACTTGCAGCTGGGATCGAACACGACACCCCAGCATTATAAAGCTTGTTTCCAATGCCTAAGCCACAGACGCCGACATCTAAATCAAGGTCAACTGTCATGGACAGTTAGGTAGATTAGTGAAAATTTATTTAGAATAGAAGTTGTGAAGATGTCATTTGATAGACGATTGATAAGCATACCCTGGTCAGATAAAAAGAAAAAGGAGGATGTCTTCAAAGAAACTGACTCAGGAACTGACTGGACAGTTTGACATCATGACATGGAGGATTATCTTTGTCAGAGTAGATTGAAAGTATACGAGACACAAGGTTGTCAGTAGACATGACTACATGGCAAGGACTCTTTAAGAAGAAGTTATTAGACCACGTATTTATGGAAAATAAGTGTGTCTTATGCTTGGGGAAATCTGGTACATCAAAAATACTTTACCCCCCCCCCCCCCCCCCCCCCCCCTCCCCCCCCCCCCCCCCCCCCCCCCCCCCCCCCCCCCCCCCCCCCCCTTTTTTTTTTTTTGCAGACATCTTACTTGACCTCACCTAAAATTTGGTATCAAGAAATATTCTTTGGGATAAATGCAGTCTAATCTTTTTTTTTTTTTTTTCTTCTTCTTCTTCTTCTTCTTCTTCTTCTTCTTCTTCTTCTTCTTCTTCTTCTTCTTGTTCTTCACCAGCTGTAAACTTCGACAGCAAGTTCTGGTTGTTTGTCCACCTTTGGATTTAATCCCTGTTCCAGAACCTGATTGTTGCATGCACATCTGTTTAACAGATCTGACTTAATTGTATGCAGATTGTTGGTTCCTTGCCTCTCAGGCAGATGCACTGTTGCTTTGAAGGAAGCCTCCAGTTAATCTACTCTTATGACGTACGTGTTGGGGGAGGCAGTGGGTCTGTTCTTGTCTTCCCTGCAATGGGGCCGTGGAATCTACCTGGGGAATCAGTCAAATAATATTGACCACATCATTAACCCTTTGAAAATAACGTTTGTTTGTTTATTCATCCTTAGCCCTTTGAAAATAACGTTTGTTTATTCATTTATATTGATGCCTTTTTGAAATGTTAACACCATCACCCTTAAGTTTGTCCTTATCTTTATTTGCATTTATTTGAATGTTATAGGCAGAGGAGATGAAAAAAGAAAAGCTGAACCGTAAAGATTACTGGTTATGCCCTGGTATTGTGGTGAAAGTTGTTCATAAAAAGCTCGGAGACAAGTACTACAAGAAGAAAGCTGTGGTTAAGGTGAGTGATAACAAGACTACACATCATTATCCTGTTGTACCATTTATACATCACATTGAGCTCACATGAGTCCTCCAGTCCATTCTGTTCTGTGCAGTCATTTCAAAATCGTGTATGGAATCTAGTCCAACACCTCTGACCTTGTTATTAGCAATTATCCTAGGGTTTCTGTAGGACATCCTTGCCTCTTCAATCCATTTCTGGTCCTGTTCTTTGCTCATCTCAGAATGTGCCTAATATATTGCCATCTTTTTTGTTTTATGACTGTTGATAAAAGTGGTTGCCCAGATGTTTCTCTGATTTCTCTGCCTTTCTTGAATTCCTTTCATTTAATGTTTATTATTCCTAGGGCATATGTTTTCAGAAGTTTTTATTTATTAATTGGCTTTCCTGTGTGGGTTCCGGGGTCCGTTAAGGGGTAAACAATTCCACTGCCCCTCTAACAAGCCTGATGTAAGAGTTGACTAATTAGGGGTTTCCTTTGAAATCAGAGTACATCTACCTGAGAAACAAGGCACCACTAGTCTGAGTTGAGTTGATTCAAGAACCGACATCACAGCACTCTGGCATTCCTATAAGCGCTCCATCCTCATCTTTAGCAGCCAGTCCAGAGTTCCAATAATGGTGCCAGTAGCATTCTGATTAAACATCTCTCTTGCCTTTCCTCTGAGCCTTGAGCATCGGCCAGAACTCCCGTCACTCCCCGCTGCATCAGTCTCACCATACTGGTGATCCATCTGTTCTTCCGAACTGTACACGCGCTCCCACAAGTCACTAACCATGTCTGCCTTATCATGCATCAGTATTCCACCAAGCTGTGCAGAGCCAGCCAGTCTGTCCCCCTTTTCATTTTCCAACACACCAGTGTCGCCTGGTGAAAAAGCCCAGACAACACTCACCTGTGTCCTCAGCATTCTTTCTGAGTCTGTTTCAATCATGATATGTGTGTGTGTCGTGTTCTCTAACCAGCCAAAATCTGCGGTGATCACCTCCACCTCCATTCTGAAGCTGGATGTTGTGGTATTATATGCTAGGCTCTCCTGCACAAAACGTTGACCATTAACTTTAGCAAAGAAACCCCAAACACTTCTGTTGCCTTTTGACACTGAAAAGTCTGTATAAATAATAGCACCACTAATCTTCATACAAATAAGTCAGATCTGTACAATGCATGTGCATGCAACACTCAAGTTCTGGAACAAGACTGGGCCCAGAAGTGGATGAACAACCAGAGTTTTCTACCGGAGTTTACAGCTGGTAAATGCTAAGAAGAAGAAGATGACTTTATTGTAACAAGAGTGATAGATCACACCGTTTTATAATTTCATTTTTATTTAGTTTAATTGTGTTCGGATCTAGGTTGCACTGCTTTTACAGTCAGACACTTGTACCTTCAGAATTTTAACTCTTCGCTTGCTGCTGAAGATGGGGATGGAGCACTTATGGGGGTGTCTTGCGTGCTGTGATGTCGATTCTTAATTCAGCATTCAACAGGTTGCATTGCAAAGTTGTCAACATGGTTTTCAATTTTCTACTTGAAGATTCCAGAAGAGCTCTGACAATGAAGGTCATTTCCATACTAGTATATGATTCAGTCCAAAATGCTGGTGGTTGAGCTCCTTAAAAATCTAGTTTTGCGAAGGTTGTGAGAAAGAGAACTTAAACACCACGACATCAGAATGTTATGACCTAGTATATGGGAAGACCAAAAGATTAACCTTACTGAAAATACACAGCTGTTTGTTTGGAGCTGATAACAATTGTTTATGAATGAATTAATCACAAATGTAACATCTCTGCACCTGGAAGCATCCTGCACATGTCTTGTCTATTTCCTCGGTTGATAATGAAATATTCCTATGCTGATGATGCCACCTTAGAAGTTGATTAAAAATGTACCTCCACCTCCCCCCCCCCCCCCCCTTCCCTTTCACCCCCTCCCACCTTTTTGCGTTGAATGCCATCTAAACTCTCTACTGACTTCTTGCTGAATCAGTCTCTCCACGTATGGATACTCTACCCATTCTGTAGCAGTGTCCATCTTTCACCATCACAAAATTGCTTAGTGCCCAGAGAAAAAGCAGCAGCCAGTTTATCAGCCTGCTCCTTATCCTGAACACCCTGGGCAGAAATTCAGAGGATTTGCTCCTGGTTAATTAAGGGCTAGATGATTACCACCAGACAGTACTACCTGACAAAGCAGTATCAGTCAGATGCTGTGAGAAAACAAAGCAGTATCAGTCAGATGCTGTGAGAAAACAAAGCAAAAGGGTTGCCATGTGTCCACCTTGTGTTTCATCTGAGCATTGAAGCTTTGGCCAGGTTCTTGGTCACTTGTCATTGCATCATTCTCTCCAGACTGTAATGATCTATTCATTCTGCTCATTCTTCCTCATGTTTCAGGAACTCATAAAGAGCCTTGATAACATCTGCCTTATCTTGCATGGTTTCTAAACCAACAACCTGCCCATGTGGGTTCTGGGGCCTCAATATGGGTGGAGGGGGAGAATAGACTCACTGCCCCGTCACAAATGTGTTGTAAGAGTTGATCAATTAGAGTTGTTTCCCTTTGAAGTCTGAGTGAATCTGTCTGAGAATGAGGAGCCAACAGTCTGCATACAAATAAGCCAGATCTGTATATTGGATGTGCACACACAACTGAGGTTCTAGAACAAGGCTAAAAGTCTAAAAGTGGATGGACAACCAAAACTTTCTGCCAGAGTTTACAACCGGTGCATGCGAAGAAGAAGAGGAACCAGCCACCAACTGACCATTCTCAGTATGTCCTAGTGTCATTAAGTTAACTCTTTATTTACTTTATCCCTTTATATTCTAACATCATCATCATCCTGTAGCAAGTGCTTTGCAGAATGTCGCTCTCATCACAGTCTGCCTGAAAAAAACTCGGTCTCTCGCCAGCTCTCCCGCCTCATGTACTTTTATACTCAAGGAGTCACTTATATCCTGTGCCCTGTTGGTCAGCCCCTGCCCCTTCTTCCTGGTACCATGCCCTCTGGTATAATTTTTTCCCAATCCGTCGTGGCGCTTGATATGACCAACATATTTCAGCTTCCAAGACAGGATGCTGTTTTTTTGCCAATCTTCCTGGATGTTCAGATTTTTCAAGATGTCAGTATTTCTCCTTTTCTTTGTCCAAGATATTCTGAGAATCTTTCTATAGCATTTCAGCTTAAAAACTCCTATTCTCTTTCTTAAGGACTGAGAGAAAGTCCACGACTCACATCCGTATGTTGCTACAGGGAAAGTGCATGCTCTAAAAATTCCTATTTTGATCTCCTTGATGGTGCTTAATCATAGACTTTTTACGCTGTTTAATCTTTGCATTGCTAGGGCCATCCTCCTTTTAATTTCTGTCAAACCTGTTCTAACAAGAGATATATGTTACAATGACCAGAAAGTGAAGGATTGTTACACAGGCATCATAAAGATGCTGGATTCTGGAGACAAGCTGAAGGTTGACCAGACACATGTGGAGACCGTCATACCAGGAATTGGTATGTTCTTGATTTGTCCTTTCTTAATCTTTTTTATTTATCTGTGTGTGAATTGTCTAATCAGTTTGTATGTATGTATGTTTTTTTTTTTAAGGTAGCATAAAAAAATATTTAAATATTTGTTTTAGTATTATTATTACAGACGTCATGATAGTATAGTGGTTTGCATGCTTTTTGATGAGTTAGTTATTTATCTGAATCCCTATTAAAGGCATGTTTTCAAAATTCACCTGAGAATGGGTACAAGGAAATGTTCTTGAAGTAAACGTGGCCAGTATGATATTGATAATAGCAACTTATGCTTCTGCATTAATCCTTAAATGGGTGGTTGACATATTATATTTTGATTTACGGCTAGGCTGTGTATCTTTCAGCCCAACACAGCCAATTTCAGCAAGCCTCTAATTAATCGCCCATTATGACATGCTTACTAGGAAGCAGTTGGTTTGTTTTGGTCTCCCCCTCACCCCCACCCCCTCCCCCAAGCACAACACCTAGTCAGTGCTTGATTGGTTTATAAAAAGAAGATGCTGACACTGTATGACCAGATTACCTTTGAGGTGTGAACATTACATAAGTTCTTTATTTGTTTACCATTCACACAATTTGCATCAAGGCATGGAAAATAGTCTATCATATTTACAAATGTATATTTGTTTATTTTCTTAAATAGTTGCATTGCGTGCGTCATATTTTGTTGCTGATTAGCATTTTAAGTACCTCATAAGTGGGCGACCTAGCACAATTATGAAATAATTTTACAATAGAAAATGTTTATAAAGAATTTAAATGTAGAATAGCTCAAGTTTCCCGTTGTGCGGAAAAACAAGAATAGACTCCCTGCCTCCCCAGCAAACATGTTGTAAGAGTTAATAAATTGGGGACTTCCTTCACAGTTGGAATGCGTCTGCCCGAGCTGCAAGGAACAGTAAACTGCACATACAGATAAGCCAGGGAAAAATTGTACACACAAAACTCAGTCCTGACACAAAGCCAAAGTCCTAATGGACGAAAAATAGCAGGTAAATGGAGAAGAAGAAAAAAGAACAGCTCAAGCAAAGGCCGCATTTCACAAAATGAAGAATATTCTTTGGTATCTTTCTTTGTCAATTGAGGTGAGAACGAGAATTCTCAAGAGCTAAGTAAATTCAGTCCTGATATACAGAAGTGAATCATAGACTGTTGGGTGATTGGTAGTAAAAGATTATGTTGAAGTGATAAAGATGTAGTTTTATATAAAATGATGAAAACACACTGGACAGATCAAAAGGAGTACTGAAGATGTCTTGAAGAAAGAAACTGACTCACAAAGAGACCTGATTGGCCACATCAGAAGGAGGTATTCTTTGGTCCTATCATGAGAAGGAGTTCAGCAGTCAGAAAAAAGGCAGAGGGAGACAGAGAGAAGATGCTGAACAGTTTATCTTCATGGCATGGAGGATCATTTATGTTAGAATTGATTGAAATGAGACAGAAGGTTGTTGATAGACATGACTACCAATGCCACAAGTCAGGAAATATAAGAAGACGAAGAATGTTTATTGTGTATGTAAATTCAGATGGCTGTGAGACTTAAAGGTTAGTGAACACATGGTACAGTTCTCAAGTACTAGGGTTACTCAAAAGGTCTATAGAGAAAGGTACAACAGGTATGCTCTGTGCAGAGTGGCAAGCATCGCTAGAGGTCCCGGGTAGTTAACGCCCTGTGGATGTATTCTTCCGGCAGATAGATTGCTGGGTTTTGCACCACTTGGTGGTAAATTCATGCAAGACAAGCTAGATGTAAGAACCCTTATGGAGTGAGTAAACAGTGCGGAGGCACAAATTGATCATCACAGTCTTAAGAGAATGAAGCCAGGGAATCTGGCAGATGCTCAAAACTCAGGGGATGGGTGAGGCGGACACACAATCAGACTATTGCTGGTACCATTAGAACTGGGCACTTGCTGCTGAAGATGGGGATGGAGTGCTTATGAGAATGACCTGAGAGTTATGATGTAGATTCTTAACTCATAACCCATAAGTACTATGGTTAAATTTCTGCTGCAGTTGATTTAAACAAAAGTACTTTATTAATCGCTTTCAGACAGTTGTATGAGATTCGCATGATGGCAGAGATTAGGACCTAATTATGTTATATTCAGAAAGACGTTTACAAGACAAATGATTCACACAGCCAACCTCTGTTGTGAATTGTTTGTTCATAGATGTATTGATTGGGTTGCTTCTAATGACAGACACATGGAATTGGTGGACTTTATCGGTGGCTCTGTTGTGAAAGTGGCACATAACGAAAAGATTGTTGGTAAATAGACTGGACTTCTCAGCATTGCTATACTGTTTTTATGTTGAACTGAGGTCTCCCCATGTTGGCTCTGGAGCCTTTGGGGTGAAACAGTGGGGGGGGGGGGGGGGGGTGAATTTGACCCACTACCTTTCTAATAAGCATGATGAGTCGACTTTTTAGGAGTTTCTTCCAAAGTCAGAGTGCCTGCCTCTGACTGAGAGGCGAGGAACCAGCAATCTGCAAATAAATAAGCCATGTCTGTAAAATATACGTTCATGCGTAACACAAGTTCTGGAACAGGAATAGATTCCAGAACAGCCGGAACTTTCCACCAGAATTTACATCCAATGAACACAGAAAGTAAGAAGAATTGAAATCACCATAGTTATGTTATTCAGTTTGTAGAATGAACAGTTGTTATGGTGCTGTAAAGATGACCCATGCATGCAGTTATAATCACCAGACAGTGCCATCTCCCCAGTGAATGTTGGCAGTAACGGTTCTCCATTAATTTCTTATTTATTTTGACATTTTCTGCATCGGGGTACATGTTGTCATGCCAGCCATGTAAGACCCTTAAAGTCAAATGTTATTGCCTTGCCAGAGCAATGATATCTAATTATTTGGCATACTTTAGCAGGCTCATCTTTAGGTTGATGGTCGGCCTGAGATTATAAAGTTGGTTATAGATGCTAAAAAAAGGCTTGTGGCAGAATAGCATCTGTGACCGGGTTGCCCATTGGTTTTCCAGTAAACAACTTTGTTGTCGGTCGGACAGTATTTGGGTCTGTCTGCTTTGATTGCATCAACACTGCAAAAATCCTTGTCTTGGCTCCTTGGTGGCAAGCAATGATAAGCTATTTTATATGGCACAAATAACCTAAGTCACAATTATAACCAAAAGCTCCCAATTCAGGGATGCTGGTTGAATATGACATTTTTTTTCCTCCACAAAACAAGGCAAGGCAAGATTGGCAGAAAAAAGAGTGTATCCAGCCCTGATCTACATTGACCTTATCTTATTGTTGTCTGTGCCTTCAGGTTCTTTTGCCTCGAACTTTCCTCTCTATTGTGGCATTTAGAAGGATATTACGATATTTCATATGATGCTTAGTCTTTCTAGTTTCTGTCATGTCTAGGTAAGAGTGTGTTGATAGTTAACGGAGCCTATCGTGGGGAGCAAGCTGTCCTGGATGCCATTAATGTAGACAAATTCTGCTGCACTGTCAGAATCAGAACTGTAAGTTTTGTTTGTTTGTTCATAGATGTATTGATCGGGTGGCTCTTAATGACATACACATAGATTCGGTGGACTTTATTGATAAAAACATTAATTGGGTGGATGATTGTCGACAGACACATTGATTGGGGAGATTTTTGCCAATAGACACAAGGATTGGGCAAAAGTTTATTGAGCAACACATGGATTGGGCTGATTTTGAAAAAAAAATTCACTCATGCATTGGGTAGACTTTTGCTGATAGACAGATGGATTGGGTGGACTTTTGCTGATAGACAGATGGATTGGGTGGACTTTTGCTGAAAGACAGATGGCTTGGGTGGACTTTTGCTGAAAGATGGCTTGGGTGGACTTTTGCTGAAAGACAGATGGCTTGGGTGGACTTTTGCTGAAAGACAGATGGCTTGGGTGGACTTTTGCTGATAGACAGATGGATTGGGTGGACTTTTGCTGAAAGACAGATGGCTTGGGTGGACTTTTGCTGATAGACAGATGGATTGGGTGGACTTTTGCTAAAAGTCAGATGGCTTGGGTGGACTTTTGCTTATAGACAGATGGATTGGGTGGACTTTTGCTGAAAGACAGATGGCTTGGATGGACTTTTGCTGAAAGACAGATGGCTTGGGTGGACTTTTGCTGATAGACAGATGGCTTGGGTGGACTTTTGCTGATAGACAGATGCATTGGGTAGACTTTTGCTGATAGACAGATGGATTGGGTAGACTTTTGCTGATAGACAGATGGATTGGATGGACTTTTGCTGATAGAAAAATGGATTGGGTGGACTTTTGCTGATAGACAGATGGATTGGATGGACTTTTGTTGAAAGACACGTTGTTTGGGTTCCAGAGCTCCATTGTAGAGAACAAGGAATAGACCCACTGTCAAGTACGTCATAAGAGGCAACTATTTAGGGGTGATTCCTTCAAAGTTGAAGTGCATCTGCCTGAGAGACCAGGAACCAACAGTCTGCATTCAAAAAAGCCAGATCTGTAAAACGGATGTGCATGCAAAACTCAAGTTGTGGATCAAAACTAAAGCCTAGGAGTGGGTGAACAACTAGAGCTTTCTGTCAGAGTCTACAGCTAGTAAACACTGGGGAGAAGAAGAATCCTCTGAGAAACTGTCAGAACTCTGAGATGCATTGGCATTCAGGATGTTTTATCAGTGAATAGAGCTTGCATCTATTGGAGTGTGAATCATTTAGAGATTTTTCTTTTGGCTTGTTAGCAAAGCAGTCCACAGGGAATGTGTTAACAAAGCTCTCCTTTTCCTCTCTAAGCTCAGGAAACAGCTGGGTTGGTAAGATGGATATTGGAAATAAACATCTGCTGAAGAGGCTTTAGCGGTAAAATCGAAAGGAATGACTTCATTGCACCAGATGTATCCCTCATCACCCGGTCTCTTGCTACAGAATGGCTAGCTGCCTGCTTAGAGCATCACACAACGCACATTTTCAATATCTTCAGCGACAGTTCCCAGGGATCTCCATAAGAACTACTTTCGGTAAATGAAACCATGGCCTTTAGAGTGCAAGGCAAACATCTTGACCATGTCGCCACGGTGGGGCACACAAGGATATAACTAGAACAGGGTTAACTCGGCACTCGAAAAAACTGGCTGGAATGAAGCTCAAGTTGACCATGTCACCACGGTGGGGCACACTAGGAAACAACTAGAACGGGGTTGGCTCAGTACTCTAAAAACTGGCTGGAATGAAGCTCAAGTTGACCATGTGACCACGGTGGGGCACACTAGGATATAACTAGAACGGGGTTGGCTCAGTACTCTAAAAACTGGCTGGAATGAAGCTCAAGTTGACCATGTCACCACGGTGGGGCACACTAGGATATAACTAGAACGGGGTTGGCTCAGTACTCTAAAAACTGGGTGAAATGAAGCTCAAGTTGACCATGTCACCACGGTGGGGCACACTAGGATATAACTAGAATGGGGTTGGCTCAGTACTCTGAAAACTGGGTGAAATGAAGCTCAAGTTGGCCATGTCACCACGGTGGGGCACACTAGGATATAACTGGAACAGGGTTAACTCAGCACTCTAAAAACTGGCTGGAAGGAAGCTCAAGTTGGCCATGTCACCACGGTGGGGCACACTAGGATATAACTAGAACGGGGTTGGCTCAGTACTCTAAAAACTGGCTGGAATGAAGCTCAAGTTGGCCATGTCACCACGGTGGGGCACACTAGGACATAACTGGAACAGGGTTAACTCAGCACTCTAAAAACTGGCTGGAATGAAGCTCAAGTTGGCCATGTTTTCTCCACGGGTTTTAGGTATCTCATTGTCGCTGGCTGCTGGGTCTGCTCTGATGCTAATTCTTAAATCAGTAATTATTGTAACTGGTACCAGCAGTAGCACAGGGCTTCTACTATTCATTCTCGCTGCCAGTGGTTTTCAGATGAGGTCAGAGGCCTCTATGAAGGCTGTGGAATGACATATGTCCTCCACTGATCCATACAGCATGGTTTCCACTTGAATGCTGACTGACCAGACCTGGGATCTAATGCCTGTGTAAAGCAGCACATGTTCACTACTCTGTGGTTCCCATCCACAGGGGCAAAGTTTTGAGTTCCTGTATATATGGATGCAGACACTTTTGTTTCCAGTTGACAGTCTAAGTATAGGATGATATCTTGCATATGTGCTGGAATATGATCGGAAGGTTGCGGGTTCGCTCCCTGGCAGAGCCGGACTTTTTTTCAAAAATGACTTTGCATCCCAGGTCGACCTAGCACTGAGTGGGTACCTGGTGCAGTTCTGGGAAGTAAAGGCGGTTAGCGTGATGCTGACCACATCCCCCATCCTGTGCTGATTGGTCTATAAAAATATAGGTCTAGCCCTATATGCAATATACGTCTAAAGGCGTGGAAGAGAGTCGTTTACTCACTTTTTTACTTGCATATGTGTGAGAAGGTTGATGGAGTCGGATTGTGTTCTGGGTGGGAAGTATCTGTTTGTTTCTTATGGCTGCCTTGATCTGCCAGTCAGGTAGTCTAGTGTTCGAATCTCACGAAGACAGATTTTCAGTTTTGACCTGGATTCCAAGGCTGACCAAGCTTAAAAATGGGTATCAGGAAATATTATGGGAAATAAAGTTGGTCAACTTATTATTGGTTAAACCACATATCCAATGCTGATTAGTTTATAACGATATGGCCCTAGCATCATATAATCAATATGTTTTAAATCGAAATGAATCCTTCACATATTGTCATCTGATGCCAGTGAATGACCAGTGATAGTGTTTGCTACTTAACATTAATATACTGCAACTGGTTAACCATATGCATGGTTTGATATGTTTTTATCTATATGAAGATATGAAAATCACCCTTTATTGAGATTCAGTGATAATGAGTGCAAAGGTAAAGGATGAGGCTGATATCAGATTAGAACGTATTTTTTAAAAACGTGAACTGCATATGAAGGTTCACCTGTAGGAGTAATGCATTGAGTGAAGCACTAAACTTTCCAGTGTGGATGATAAAAGGCAGCACACACATACTCTGTAATGTTAGACCTATGCAACCTTGACTATCTGCACATACCGCCACACACACACACTCGCGTGCGCGCGCACACACCGACACGCATGTATGCACACACACACACTCTCTCTCTCTCTCTCTCTCTCTCTCTCTCTCTCTCTCTCTCTCTCTCTCTCTCTAATAATAATAATAAAGGAGAATACAGGAGAATCTGTAGACTAATTCCTTTCTTCATACGTTTATTTTATTTCACATATATCTTTGTTTCTTAGCCTTGTGGTTTCCTGTTCAAGGACATTATATTATGTTAATGACATTCCCCTTTTCTGTCACCTATTGCTCTTGCAGGGAATTGCCACAATCTGTCCTTAATCTGAGACAGGCTTGTGCATGACATAAATCCGTTCTTTGGCCATTAAAGGGAGGTCAAGCAAAACTCTCACTACTTATAGTGAATGCCCCTGGGCCATCCCAAAATAACATGCATGAATTAATTCTGTACTTTCTCCACCCTCTCCATTTGTGTGTAGTAGAGCGTGAACATTAGTTAAGCAAGTTCAGACACAAAGAAGAGCAGTCCCTGGTAAAGCATAAAGAGTTGTCCACAGTCTGCTGCTGTTGCAACCTTTATAGCAGAGAGTCTCTTATGATGTTAACTTTGATGCGGTTGATATGATTTCTGAAAGTGAAGTCTCAGACACACCTTAAACCTTAGCACTGCATTGACAGGGTTCATTCTTTCGATTGATATGTCTGTGCATCATAACTGCAGAGGAATGTTTATTGTCAGTGCGGTTATTCAGAAAAAATCTATGTCGAGCTGGTCTTACCTTGGTGGATCATTGCCCATCCTTTCCATTCGGTTAGTTAAGAGTAGAGGAAATAGTAATTATATAACTAGATATGTCCTTAAACAGGAACCCACAGGCTAAAGAAATAAAGGTAGACAAAAAAGTACTAGGGAATTGCAGTTATTCCGAAAAATCTACCATGTTTTCTCCCAAAGTAAGACTGGTCTTACATTCATTTTACTCCAAAGGATGCATTTGGGCTTATTTACAGGGCATGAAAAATTTTTTTTTAATGTAAACAAAATCAAATTTTTTAAATTCAGGTACACATTTCAAGCATTTATGTCAGTAATATTTTATTCCTGTATTTATATTTACATTCATCCCTTTACATCTCGCAAGTTGCAACAGACAAATGAAACCCATCTGCCTGGCTGAGGATCTTAATTGTGGCTTGCATTTGGGGTAGGGTTTATATTGCAAGCCACCTGCAAATCTTGTAGGGTTTATCTTTGGATTAGGTCATATTTTCCAGGAAACACTTTATATCAAGCTGGCTTCACCTTAGTTAATCATTGCTCATCCCTTCCATGAATAATTCGAGAGTAGAGGGAATAGTTGCAGTAATATAACTAGAATGTTCTTAAACTGGAATCCCTAGAGCAAAAGAAAGGTATATTAAAAAAAAAAAACATACTGGGAATAGAATTACAATAAATAGTTTTTTGGAGAAATCTTTGCCCTGCTGGCTTTATCTTGATTTATCAGTTTACTAGAAAATGTTACAGATATTCTTATCTAATCAAGTGCAGTAATAGTTGATACTGAGTTTAGTGCAGTGTTGTTTTCTATAGAAGCAGTAATAGAGTCTATTGCAGTGATTCCCAAACTGTGCGCTGCGGTGCCCCTGAGAAGCAGCGACCTCTTCACGGGGGCGATGTAAAATATTTGAAGATAGACAAGTTTTTTTTTCTTTTACGTACAAATAGTCATATTTTTACTTGGGGGGGGGGGGGGGGGGGTGGATTTTAACTGGAAAACGGCGCAGAGACTTAGAAAAGTTTGGAAAACACTGGTCTGTTGGGTTCATGGTAGTAATAGTGGTTGTAGGGTCAGAAATAGTAATCGTGTTTTCAGCAGCAAGTACACGGAGATTACCTTATAGAATATTATGCAGAAATTGCTTTGTGGTGTCAGAGAAAGTAATTATGTGTAGGACGAAGAACAGAGATATATCATTTTGGGTCATATACAACAGAGCTATTCAACTAAGTTTACCCAGGTGCTAGACTTTTTAAGACGAGGATGGTCAAGGCTCGGAGGCCTGAGCTACAGCAGGGAAAGATCATTATCACAATACAACAGGCAATGATCCGCAGGTCACTTGCTGGGCCTTTGCTGACCGCTGGTTCAGTAGCCCTGATATACAATAATGGTGTCTAAAAGATTGGGTGAAGTAATGGTTTCTATAAGACAGGTGTAAGAAACATCTGGCCCACCTACTATGGTTCCTAAATGATTAATTGTTTACAGTATTAAATGAAAACCTCAAAAATGTGATTAAAAATTACAGTAACCATGGCATTGCTTTGTGGCCTGTCAATACTGTTGATAAGAATGTCAAGAGTATTAAGCATATAACATCACAATGCAGACAATCATGATGACATCATAATGATAGTTTAACGATGGCTATCTTACTTTTGACATGCACTTAAGAGGAGGGGTGCTTTATTGACCTAAAAAAAATTAATTAAAAAAAATTAATTTAAAAAAACAAAAAACGTGAATAGGTGAAAGCTGAAGATATTCATTGGCGAGTTGAAAGTCAAGCATGGAGATGATTACCTGTCAGTCCAACTAACGCAGGAGTGGAGTAGAAAGTTTCAAAATGGCACAACTTCTGTGACAGACTGTTCCCGACTGGGTGGAGCACACTGGGTGGTGTTGCTATAGCAATATGCTTTTGATAAATTGTAAACTTCATCACTCAGGCAGCTTTTTGTGTGTTTATTTCACAGGGCTTACTGAAGGGTCGAGTAGTAGAAGGTGTACAGTATGAGGACATCAGCAAACTCCACTCGGATTCCTGACCCTAGCAAACAGTGCAGATTATTGTAAATAAACGGTCTTTACTGGATTTTGTGATGGTGTAAATAGCTTTTCCATACTGCGAGTCATGGCTTAAGTGAACAGTGTACAAGTTTCATCTGTTTATAAAATCTTACAACACAAACTTGTCAATAGTTTTATGTTACTAGTGCCAGACATTATATTCATTCCAACATTAAGCTACCAGTGCCAAACATGGACACTATCTAAAGCACATGTACGCAGAATTACTACCTGCGAGATGAGGTGCCTGAGAAAAGCAGCCAACCTAACCATCTGAGATTGAGTGAATAATGAAACTGTCAGCCAAATTGTGGGAACGACACCTTATTCTAGATTCATAAAGAAACAACAGAACAAGTGGTTTGGCCGGCTCATTAGAATGCATCAAGATCAAATACCATCACAAGCAATACATCTCAGAAGATCAGCTACAAGAGCAAGAGGACGGCCGCAGAAAACATGGATCGACAGCATTAAAGACACTCTACGCCTTCATGGCATGACAATAGCCAGTGGCAGCCAATGTGCACTGGATCACAAATTATTCCTCCCCACGACGCTTAACAGCAGAAGTGGTTTATGATGATGAGTGCCAGACTTTGAAAATTATGGGGGGGGGGGGGGGGTACAGCTGAAGTGTGTGGGATGTAAAGGTGCTGAACCACACATGGTGCTGCCCCGGGACTAGAGTTTATACTAGTCAAACCCGGCCTACACCTCTCTTTGGTCATCCTAGAAAGAGGTTCCTAACAGGAGTAAAAGTAGATAGGATTGACATCAGAGTGTGTCTACCTGAGAGGCAAAGAATTACCAATCTGCACATAAAAAAGCTAGATCTGTTTAAAAAAAAAATTATTCATGTTTATATTAAATATTTCAGCATTTGAGACAGAGGGGTTGTGAATGCAGTTTTAAAATTCTGAAATATATCAGTGTTCAAAGTCATTTCAGGCAGTTTGGAAGCAGACCGCTTTTATTAGATTTTGACAGCAATATTATTGTCGAACCATTCAGAAAGCAGTGACAAACTGCTGAATGTAAAATTGGCTTGTAAACTTGTGAACAGTCAGTTGCAGAAGTCACGCTGTTTTAAAACGTCCTACTTCACTCATTCACTTGCTGGACTGCCTACTACACTCATTCACTTGCTGGACTGCCTACTCCACTCATTCACTTGCTGGACTGCCTACTCCACTCATTCACTTGCTGGACTGCCTACTCCACTCATTCACTTACTGGACTGCCTACTCAACTCATTCACTTGCTGGACTGCCTACTTCACTCATTCACTTGCTGGACTGCCTACTCCACTCATTCACTTACTGGACTGCCTACTCCACTCATTCACTTGCTGGACTGCCTACTACACTCATTCACTTGCTGGACTGCCTACTTCACTCATTCACTTGCTGGACTGCCTACTCCACTCATTCACTTACTGGACTGCCTACTCCACTAATTCACTTGCTGGACTGCCTACTCCACACATTCACTTGCTGGACTGCCTACTACAATCATTCACTTGCTGGACTGCCTACTCCACTCATTCACTTGCTGGACTGCCTACTACACTCATTCACTTGCTGGACTGCCTACTCCACACATTCACTTGCTGGACTGCCTACTACACTCATTCACTTGCTGGACTGCCTACTACACTCATTCACTTGCTGGACTGCCTACTCCACTCATTCACTTGCTGGACTGCCTACTACACTCATTCACTTGCTGGACTGCCTACTCCACTCATTCACTTGCTGGATTGCCTACTCCACTCATTCACTTGCTGGATTGCCTACTCCACTCATTCACATGCTTGATTGCCTACTTCACACATTCACTTGCTGGACTGTCTACTACACTCATTCAGTTGCTGGATTGACAGGCATGCATCGCCATACCAGACCTTCATTCGGTGATGAATTTCTTCCGATTCCACCTCTTTACTGACCAATCCACCTCTTTACTGACCAAAAAAAAAATGAATAGCAGAATGTTGCTCCTCATTGATGCTAGTTGGAAGTGTGGTGAACATCTTTAAAATGTCATTATGGCATCATCGTGTTTGTCTGCATCATGATGCCCTATGCTTAACACTCTTGACCTCCTTAACAACAAAATTGACAGGCTACAAGACAGTGGCATTTCTGTCGCACTTTTAAGGTTTTCATTTGAAGCTCCCTCATACAAGGCAATAAAACAGTGTCGCCAGAAATGATTCAGTGTAGCTGCAAACATGAGAACTTTCCCACGTGAATTGGTTTCACCCCCATTGATGTTAGGAGCATTGAAATCAAAACACTGCTTCTCTTTAGGGCATGCCACTAGTGGGGCAGCCATGCTGGGGCTCCTGCTGTGTTGTTTTCAGGCTCACAAACCATGATATCTTCTGCAGGGCTGTTCAAAATCTAAGCATCTGATGACTGATTTAAGAATCAACATCATAGCACACCGGGCATACCCATAGGTGCTTCGTCTCCCCCAGCAAATGTCTTGAGGTGTAGATGCTAACTGTTCCCCTAGCACATATTGATTATGCATATGTCGTTCTCTTCCTCTCATGCGTCCCTCCTTGCCGGATCCATTTCTTATTTCTCCTTCACACATTCTTACGCATGTTATTTCGTCTAATCTCTTTGCTTTCTGTCAACATTCATTCATATGTGATCTTCAGAATGTCTCCCTTGCTTGGGCCAGTGATAGTCTAGACTTGACCGGTGTCAGCCTAAGTATATAGGTCATTGTTCTAATTGGTCTAAGCTTCAGTACTGTGAATCTCCTCAAGTATGTGTTCGCATGTTCCCTGTTTTGGCTGTTGGGAGGGGAAGGGGAATAGACCTGTTCTCACTCACTCCCCTTCCCCCTTAACAAGCATATTATAAGTGGCTGCTAATTGTGCAAATATCACAACCTGTAACCCACAACACAGTATGATTCCCCCCCCCCCCCCCCCCCCACCCCTCCCCTCTTATCTTCAAAAGGTGAACCAGAAGAAGAAGACCTGTTAATCCTAACGTTTATCGCAGTGTTTAGAGTTTATAATGGGGAGTGCTGTGTGTGTTGACTGTCTGTGGGGGAATGAATTTTATGACCGTGTTATGAGTAAAGGTTACTTGTCTACTGGTAAAAAAACCAAAAAATCTGTGTGGGTTTCCTTCAATAAACATTTCATAAAAGGCAGCTAACAAGGCCATGCTGAAAATGGATTGAAAGGTGCAGAAACTACACACAAAGTACCAGCCAGCATTTACGGGCAGACACAGATGAAGAGGAATCAATCCGCCTATTGCAAATTTAAAAAATTGATCTTGACTTCCAGGTCAGCCATACTTAAAACAAGTCTCATTATGTGTCATGGGCAGTAAAAGAGGCAGATATGATGCTGACTGCGTCGCACATCAGATTCTGACTTGTCTGTAAAATTGTGGATTTACTGTCTATTTTACCACTTTTTTTTTAAAGGTGGTGTAGACTAGGGCTGGTGCTGTCACCACAGACTATGAAGGTTTGGATGTTTAATTTTGCCCCCGAAAAGAAAACTTCATCACCTTACCAGGGGCCGAACTCAGGTCTCCAACATGAGAGTCCGATGTTGTGACCGCTCAGCCAGCCGCAGCTCTTGGATTTACTGAGGGTAATAAAGCAGCAGTGTGGTGGTTAACATCTCTGCTGGTCTGATTGTCAGGTATTCAAATCCCCGTTGAGGACTGGGTGAGTGTCAGGACACATTCTAGGTAATAATAGTGGTTGTTGTGATACTGACCACATTACCTGTCAAGTGCCTGTTTAAAAAGAAAAAAGTGAACGACCCTTTGGCGGTGTATCGGACACATGGTGTTAGACCCATAATTGTATAGACTAGTCAACACTTGATGGGTGATGTTGGTTCTGAATCACTTCTACCACCTTTACTTCCCCGGATATTTTTCTGAGACCTATTTATGTAAACGTGGGAGCCGTGAGGTTATAAAAGACAAGAGGTAATATACAACCTGACCAACTGGCACTTGGGACTACCAACTGGAAAAAGAGGGCCAGTCACAGAGGTGAATACCAGCAGGTGATATCTGCAGCAATGAACCTCAAAAGCACAGAATGCAAAAGAAGAAGGTGCAGATAAAATAAAGAACTATTTGAGTGCTGTCTTCGTCCCTAATTGATCAAGTTTGTGTTATGATGATCTCTGAATTAGCTCTACAATAAGCTGTAAATAAATGTACATTATCAATAAACGGTCATTTGTTAGCTGTGTCCTTGTGCGTGAGTGGTTTTTAAGCCTGTGTTAAGTCATATTGTGTCAATTGCATGAGCTTTGGTTAAGTTAACTTTATCAACTATTGTTAAGTGATACTGTGTTAACTTATTGAATATTGTGTTAACAGCATTAACTCATAATTGTTGTATATGGACTTCGATTGCATGTAACTTTATTAACAGTTTTACTATCTGTTACATTGTAGTTTAATGCCTGAGGAAAATGATGAACATTAAATGGGATAAAGTCAAGGAAAGAGAAGAAATAAGAGAAATGTCTGGACAACCGCTTGTATCATCGATTATAAAACAAAGGAGATGGCACTGTATTGGGCAAATTTTAAGAAGAAACAAGTAGAGAATTCCCAAGCAGACTCTGAAATGGAAAACAAAGAAATTAAGGATATGAGGACATACAAGAAAAACCCACCAAAAATAAATGTTATTGAAATAAGTCAAAGAGGCTTGACCGGATTCCGTCTGTGATATCGAAAGGATTTGACAGGATAGAACAAAATGGAGGAGTAGACTACAAGCATTGTGTGATGGATAATGGCAGAGGATGATGAAGATGACATAATTAGTTAACAGTTCTACTGCATACGAGTGGTTTATATATGTATAAGATTTGTTGCAATGGTGAAGTTGAAGGGAAGAGAACGAATGAAGGAGCAAACTTATTTTTATGGAATCACAAATAGAGTACCAGGCCTATTTTACATTGGGCCCCTTCAAACATTCATCTTTGACACTCCTCACAGCATATTATTATATTATTATATACATGATATGGGTATAAGTTAAAAAATACGAAGGCACATATGCATACACTCATACATAGGCTCATGCTGACACACACCCATACACACAAGCATACATACACACTCTCATACTGACACACACACACCCATATACACAAGCACACATGCACACGCTCATACTAACACACTAATATGCACAAGCAAACATACACACACTCATATCCACACAAGCATACTTAAGTATGCTCATACTGACATACACACAAGCACACATACACACGCTCATACTCACACACATCCATATACACAAGCACACATACACACACTCATATTCACACAAGCATACATAAATATGCTCATACTGACACAAACTCATGCACACTGACATACACACACACTAATACATACACATGCACCCAAATACATACTCATACCTCTATATACACACTAACTGATGCATTCACATACTCATATGCATAGATGCATATATTTATACATACTTATGCAAACACATACACATACAAATACAGATCTAAGTAATCATTCCTACACATAAATTCACACCCATTCATGCATGCACACACTTAAAAACACACCCCCTCTTACATTGACATACAGACCCACTCATACTTACACATACATAAATACATACATACATACATACATACATACATACATACATACATACATACATACATACATACATACATACATACATACATACATACATACATACATACATACATACATACATTGACATACATACATACATACATTGACATACATATATACATACATACACACCTACTTATGTATGCACATACACACAGTCATGCATACGAATCACATCCACATACGTACGTACATACATGCATACATAAATACATAAATATACACCCACACATTAAATTCAGACAAACACACACACACACACACACACACACTTGTACTTTCACATACATACAATTGTACATCCTTAAAAACACCCACTCATAACACAAATTCATATATACACATGTACACAGTCATACACACACCCACTCATAACACAAATTCATACATACACATGTACACAGTCATACACACACCCACTCATAACACAAATTCATACATACACATGTACACAGTCATACACACACCCACTCATAACACAAATTCATACATACACATGTACACAGTCATACACACACCCACTTATAACACAAATTCATACATACACATGTACACAGACATACACACACCCACTCATAACACAAATTCATACATATACATGTACACAGTCATACACACACCCACTCATAACACAAATTCATACATACACATGTACACAGTCATACACACACCCACTCATAACACAAATTCATACATACACATGTACACAGACATACACACACCCACTCATAACACAAATTCATACATACACGTGTACACAGTCATACACACACCCACTCATAACACAAATTCATACATACACATGTACACAGTCATACACACACCCACTCATAACACAAATTCATACATACACATGTACACAGACATACACACACCCACTCATAACACAAATTCATACATACACATGTACACAGTCATACACACACCCACTCATAGCACAAATTCATACATACACATGTACACAGTCATACACACACCCACTCATAACACAAATTCATACATACACATGTACACAGTCATACACACACCCACTCATAACACAAATTCATACATACACATGTACACAGTCATACACACACCCACTCATAACACAAATTCATACATACACATGTACACAGACAGGAAGACCAAGTGAGAAAATGCTAGACAGTTCGACATCGTGGCATAGAAGACATGATTGACAGCGCACGAGACGAAAGGCTGTGGACACAAGCACGATTAACACCTGGTTCAGAACGATATTTAACACCTTGGATAAAAAGCAAAATATTACACGTCAGTTTATAACTAACTAACTTAATGTTCCTGGTACGAAAGTTAAATGCTTCTGAAAACAAAGCAAACGCAAAGAACCCTGTTCACGCCTTTTAGGCGCATCGGGCATGTGGAAAGAACACCTATATTTTTAAAGACCAATCGGCACTAAGTGGGTAATGTGGTCAGAATTACGCCGGCCGTCTTTACTTCCCCAGGACAGCCATCCTGATACCAATTTTAGGGTGGGTCGACCTGCCACTCCCAGTACCATGATAACAATCCACGCAGCCAGCAGTGGGTTTCGATCGCGATACGTTGGAATTACGAGTCGGACTCGCAACTCCTAAGTCACGAAAGCCGCTCTGACAGCAAATTCCCGAGGGAAATAATCAACCTAAAATATTAATTCAAGAGGGGTGACTAAATAAGGGAATGTCTGGGGAATCACTGGTGTCAACAGTTATAAGACAGGGAAAATGCGATGTACCGGAATCACTGGTGTCAACAGTTATAAGACATAGAAAATGCGATGTACCGGAATCACTGGTGTCAACAGTTATAAGACAGAGAAAATGGGATGTGCCGGAATCACTGGTGTCAACAGTTATAAGACGGAGAAAATGCGATGTACCGGAATCACTGGTGTCAACAGTTATAAGACGGAGAAAATGCGATGTACCGGAGTCACTGGTGTCAACAGATATAAGACAGAGAAAATGCGATGTACCGGAATCACTGTGTCAACAGATATAAGACAGAGAAAATGCGATGTACCGGAATCACTGTTTCAACAGATATAAGACAGAGAAAATGCGATGTACCGGAATAACTGGTGTCAACAGTTATAAGACAGAAAATGCGATGTACCGGAATCACTGTGTCAACAGATATAAGACAGAGAAAATGCGATGTACCGGAATCACTGGTGTCAACAGATATAAGACGGAGAAAATGCGATGTACCGGAATCACTGGTGTCAACAGATATAAGACAGAGAAAATGCGATGTACCGGAATCACTGTGTCAACAGATATAAGACAGAGAAAATGCGATGTACCGGAATCACTGTGTCAACAGATATAAGACAGAGAAAATGCGATGTACTGGAATCACTGTGTCAACAGATAAAAGACAGAGAAAATGCGATGTACCGGACACATTCTGAGAAGAGATCGACAAAAAATCACCAAAAAGGCACTGAAGTGGTAAACCTAGTGATTGAGGAGTTGATTATTCTAAGAGAAATGCAAAAGCGGACTTTGAAAAGGGGAGCAAAATGTGCTGGACTGGATTCCATCCTTGATGTTTAGGTGATTGCACATGTTAGATTGAACTGGATTGACTGCAACCCTATGTGACGTATATTAGCGCGTAGGTAAATGAAGGAATGAATGGTACGGAAAGAGAAAAGTAACTGACTCAGAAAGCATGCTGAGGAAGATCAGGACAGGCATGCTTCGTGCAGAGTGGCATGCTTCACTGCGGAGAATACAGGTGAGGAGTATTGTCTGGATTTTTTCACCGGGTCACGCCGGTGTGTTGGGAAATTACCAGGCGGACAGACTGGCTGGATCTGCACAACTTGGTGGAATACTGATGCATGATAAGGTAGACGTGGTTAGTGCCTTGTGGGAGAGCTTGTACAGTTCGGAGGAGCAGATGGATCACCACGGTCTGGTGAGGCTGATGCAGGGGGGAGTGACGAGAGGTTCTGGCAGATGCTCGAGGCTCAGAGGAAAGGCAAGATGGACGTTCAATCAGAATGCTACTGGTAGCATTAGTATCGGAACTCTTCCCTGGTTGCTGAAGATGGGGACGGAGCGCTTATCGGAATGCCCAGAGTGCTGTTTTGTCGGTTCTTGAATCAAATCAAATCAGAGCAAATTCCGATGCTGATGGTAGAAATTCAACATCGTAGTCTTGTACCCACGCTCTCCTACCCTACATGCAAGATAAGCATGCTTTTTTATCTATTGGTTTCTAAATGAAGTCATCACCATTCAACAACTTCATTTCCTATAAGAATGGGCTGCGCGAGCATTGCAATTCCAGTGACAGCAATGCCTTCTTCTGTATTCGATCTTAAAAAGCTCGCTCGTCTACGGATCGAAAGGTCGTCGGTTCGGATCAAGAAAGAGACTGCATTTTTTTTCTTCAAAAATGATTTTGGCTCCCAGTCTGACCCAGCCTTGAGTGGGTATAAGCCCTAGGAAGTAAAAGAGGCCGGCGTGATGCTGACTACATCACTATCAAGAGCCGACTAGTCAAAATATAAAGGTCTGGTGACTTTATAATGCTGGGTTTGATCCCAGCTGCGGGCCTTGGTCCTTGCGTTGACTTTGACAGTGGTATCGAGAAGATGGCCGTCCAGAAAGCAATGGCAAACTACTGGACGTAAATGTGCTTAGAAAAACCACAACAGCGAAAAATACTGGGGTTGGTTCTGCAACGTCCTGCAAAGGATACACAACCAGCTTTAGTTCTATGTGCCCAATTCGCCTGAAGGCGGGGAAAAGAGTCCTTTAACAGGTAGCCTCCGATATCTGCACCTTTGGGCCACACATTCCGAATTCAGTAGACTCAAATCAGTCGCCTTTTGAGAAACGATTTTTTTTAGGAGGCAGTGAGTCTATGGCATAGAAAACCAGCCAGCAAAAGACTTCACGTAGCTGGGAAGTTCATCCGAAGACGTAATTGCGTTATGCCCGTTTATTGCATGGCTGCGATTTTTACGCTTTTTGGCCGACACATCCGACTTCTACAGGCCTGGTCATCCTTCTCGGTTAGCACCATTCAATACAATACTTCTATCAACAAAGTGTTACCAGTACCAAATGGACATTAACACCGAAAGAAGAAAGAAAAATTTAAAGAACAGAAATGAAATGTCTACGACGAATTCTAAATGAAACTAGAAGAGAGAATCAGAAAGCACAATATTCGGAACAGAACCAGTACAAATCTACACCATGAGACGACAGATCAAATGGTTTGGACCTGCGTTAAGACTACCACTAGATAGTGTTCCACAGAGAACAATATCACTTAGAAATAATGGAAATCGCCCTGCTCGCTAGCGCAGTTTGTTAAACCTGACTTCGCGGCGATCGGGTGGTCCATGTGGTCCGGGTTGACGCCCGGGGGTAGGCAGAAAACCACATTTCTCCCAGATTGACGAAATCTACCATTCACTCAAGGCCGAGGGTTGTGATATGCATAGTACCGAACCAAGGGGTTGAAACTCATGGTCTTCTGGATGCTTAAAAAAAGACACAATGGAAGCGGACATTTAGGTCGACCACGCTAGCGATGGATAGAGGCAATCTCTAAGGCTGTAAATACCAGCAACTGCGTAGCACATACCATGGCCCTTATTCGATGCCTCTTTTACGTGACGCGAAAGGGAGAACATGGCTATAGATGAATTCTTGTAATCACGCTCTCAGACTATTCACATGCTATGGACAGACAAGAGCAAGTCATTATTCTACGCCATAGAACAGGGCACAATCGACTTCCCAGCCACATGTACACACAATTTAATATTGGCGAATCAGCCATTGGCACATGTGGACTGGCACTTGAGACAACACAAGACTGTCCAAAATATATCCCTTCTAGGGAAAACTTCTGGCCAAAAGAGATACTGGTGGACGACAAAGTTTATGGGTCGCGAACCGAATTACAAAAGACAATGAAGTTCATACTAGAGACAGCAATGCAAATATAGATAATTTATTTCAAGCGAATGAAAGAGAGAAGAAGATCGACACAAGCGTGATATTTTGTCTATTGTAATCGAAATAAAGTCATCACCGCTCCACTTCTTCACTTTTTTTTTAAACAAATGTATAACACAGGAATTGCGATTCCTATGACAGCGAAACCTTCCTTGAGAATTACAGTGGCAGGTTGTATTGTGAGACGCCAGTGCCTTTCGACCCAAACCATAGATTTCAGCAAACTCCTCATTACTCGCTTGTACGAAACGCTTTTTAGGGCGCAGTACGCCTTGCCCCTTACACCCATAAACCCCCCCCCCCCTCCATCCTTTTCCCGGAACATACACGGGAGACAGCAATGTTAAAACATCATCAATAGGCCTAACAAACAAAACATTTTAAGGCCTTCCTGCGGCTTCCGGTTCCGTTATCCCCACATCGTCATGGAGTTTCTCCTAAAAACGCAGTAAGCAGCCCACGCCGCTGAGAACTGCGACTGTATGTACAGTACTGAATCTATGAATGGGTAAGCTTGTCTTCCGTGTGTGGTCATGACAGGAGGGTTGAATGTTTGTACATATTCAGGTTAACAAACGTGTCCGTCTAGCCACGGATGCCCTCGTTTTCTCCAGTTTCTTGCACGCTCAACGCAAGAGCGCCGAAACATGACGGTCTTAAGTAGACTGAACTCTGTCATGGGACCTAGGTTCAGGTGTGGGTGAGGGTGGGATGGGGTTAGGGCCAGTTGTACATGTTATGGGGTCGTTAACGGCGTTCACATCCTGTAATATAGATCACCCATGGTCGCCGATAGAAGCTGACGTCCCTGCTACTTACACTTGCGCCTCTCAAAGGGTAAGGCGGAGACTGAACGTCCAATCACAGTGTCCAGGTCCGACTCCGTCAATCCTTAGTCTGTAGATGGGTGGATCTGGGCCTGAGTTCGTTACGTGTACCCAAATACGTTCTAATATAATTTGCCATTCAGCACACAATTATTATTAATAATAGATTATAAACATTACAATTATCTTCTTCTTCTTCCGATTCGTCTGAGTGACGTAATTGTGTTGTGTCCGTCTACAACATAGCCGTTATATTGTCGTCATGCAGACGACACATCCGACTTCATCGAGCATTTGTTGGCCGGATTAACTTTAAATTTATTATTATTATTATTATTATTATTATTATTATTATTATTATTATTATTGGTAGGCTATGTGGCTAAGTCGATGCGAACGCTTCGTCATGCCGGGATGCCGGCTTCGATTCCGAGCCACGCGCCTTGCGTTGGTTTCGACAGTGGTATCAAGAAAGCCGACCGTCCAGGATTCAGTGGCAAACTACTGGACGTGGATTAGCACAGAAAAACCACACAACAGCCAGGGGCTGTTGGGTTGGTTCTGAAACGTCCTGTAAAGGATGCGCAACTAACTTTTTAATTATTATTATTACTATTATTATATAAGAAAAAAAAAGAAACATATAGCTACTTAAAAACAGAAACAGAAACAACAAAAACAACAACACACATAGTTGTGCCATCATCATGTAATATAACGAGTGAAAATGTTCAAATAGCACGCAAGAATACAACTAATCCATTGCCAGTTCTTTTGTATCTGGTTCGTGGATAGTTTTTAGGCGTATGGCTTTCCTATCATCTAGTGCCTCCGTGGTTTGAGGATCCTCAAATGCGGTTACCATTTTCACGACCCACCTGTACTAGAATGTGCTCCCGGCTGTGGACGGTTAAACACGGTCTGTGGTTCTTGGACAGTAGTGCGAGAGTCACACCGTGGAAGAGACTGGGCTCTCACTGGGTAAATATTCCTAAAGACAACAGTGGTACAATGTAGCAAACCCGCCAGTAGATAACAATGCGTTTCTTTCTTTCTTTCTTTCTTTCTTTCTTTCTTTCTTTCTTTCTTTCTTTCTTTCTTTCTTTCTTTCTTTCTTTCTTTTTTTCTCTCTTTCTTTCTTTCTCTCTTTTCTTTCTTCTTTCTCTTTCTTTCTTCTTTCTTTCTTTCTTTCTTTCTTTCTTTCTTTCTTTTCTTTCTTTCTTTCTTTCTTTCTTTCTTTCTTTCTTTCTTTCTTTCTTTCTTTCTTTTTTCTTTCTTTTTCTTTCTTTCTTTCCTTCTTTCTTCTTCTTTCTTTCTTTCTTTCTTTCTTTCTTTCTTTCTTTCTTTCTTTTCTTTCTTTCTTTCTTTCTTTTCTTTCTTTCTTTCTTTCTTTCTTTCTTTCTTTCTTTCTTTCTTTCTTTCTTTCTTTCTTTCTTTCTTTCTTTCTTTCTTTCTTTCTTCCTTTGTTTCTTTTTTTAAACAGTTTATATTTTTTAGTATAATTATGATTAGTATTATTATTAAGCACATGAGCAAGATTTCCGCTCTGTGATCACTCCCCTCCCCCTTACAAAAATGTGTAAGGGGCTGAGCACCCACTTCCCCCTCCCTATGTTGTCATTCTTTTGTCAGTGCCCCTGACTCCAGGCATCTGTCTGTTTTTGTCCATGCTTGTTAACAGTGTTAATCACTATTAGGAGGCTGTTTCTACAGGGGGCGGAGTGGGGGTGGGATTGGGGGGGGGGGAGGTGTTTCTCAACGATGAGAATCACACAGGTGCAAATCATGGAAGCCACGTTCAACCGTATAACGTTTATACAACTGATCAAAATCATGGCACACGGGTAGTGATCCATAAGTGCTTCGTTTTACTTCAAACTCAAGCCTGAGTCCGAAGAATCTTTGCGCAGTGCACGAACTCCATAGCATCGGCGAGGATCCTGAAATGCTATGGGTAGATTTTTAACTCTAAATTTTGCCCGGAAAGCGCCGGTAGGCTACACTTTTCGATCTCCAACTGGCAATTTTTTTTTTTTTTTTTGACCAGGGGAAATTACTATAAGTCCACGTGAAAACCCCTAGCCTTCACTAGTGCCTGAACCCGAGACCTCCAGTATTCGAGGTGGACCACTCCCCACCCTTTTTCCCCACCCATGCAGCAGTATAATTATTAACGTTCAACCTCACCAGGATATCACACCGAGTGATAAACACCACACCCGGTGACACAAAGTGCCCAATTCGGTTGAGGGTCACAGGGGTAAAGGTCACAAAACCCCGTTCAAGGGTGAGGTTAAATCTGAGTCCCCGACAATAGCCGGGATGGGAGCTTTAAAACAACAACAAAATTCGCATCCCTAATATGGACGGCATCTGTTCAACCGTATAGCACAGGTATACTGGGGCAGCACAAAACGGTTACGAAGAAACATGCAGTCCAGTTGGAAACTTTTATTTAGCAGAGCTGTGGGCGCAGACAGCTGTTTTAGTAGCTTCAGTTCTTTCTGTGCGAGGCCTGAAGACCCTTGCTGGATTTGAATTAGGTGATAGAGCCACAAGACGATCGATCATTCGATCGGTATGTCTCCTCCGTGCTTCCAACTAAAGGTTTACCAAACCACCTTGATATAAAACAATCCCGACACCAGCAAGGCAGATTCTAGATACCAAGTTCATCCTCAAAAGAAGTTTAAATTAGGGCACCCTGATAGTCTATAGCAGCGAGATGTGACTTATAGTCTTTTTTTTTAGGTTAGTTAATCGACAGACTATCCACACTGCACATCAGACAAGCACATAAGCGCTCGGATCCCATCTTCAGTATATCCATCAGTGTGGCTACTGATAACACAAGATCTGTGTTGGTTTACTATTATTCTTTGGCTACCTGTCTTTTTCTTCTTCTTCACTTCCTCTTTTACCGCTGTGGGTGTCGAGGGAGATATAAGGTTCTGTCTCTAGCTCTTCTGGCCGTTTCTCTGATGTTATCCTTCCATCTTGTTCTTGGTCTACCTCGTGCTCTACGTCCTTCTTCTCTTTCCATGTATGCTTTGTATGGTATGGTGTCACAAGACATTCTCTCTAAGTGGGCAAACCATTTCACCTGCCGTCTTCGTATGTAATTTAGAATTGGTTCTGTGCCGACTTTTTCTCTTATGAACTCATTCCTGATCTTATCTCTTATGGTCACTCCTACATCCCTTCTCAGACATCTCATCTCCATGGTTACCAATTTTATTTTATGGTTTGTTGTGAGTGACCATGTCTGGCCCTGGTAGCACAGAGTTGGAATAAATATGCTTTGAATAAGATGTCTCTTTGTGCTGATTGGGATTGTCTTATGCTGTAAGAGGTGGGGGAGGGGGGGGGGCTAGCTGTCCCAATACTTGGTTTGCTTTACTGCATCTAATGTTAATTTCTTTATCCAATTTCCCATCTTCGGTAAATGTAGTTCCCAGATATTTAAACTCAGATGCCTGTTTAATGCCTTTGCACTCTATTGCTATGTTTAGATCTGTCTTCTTTTTTCCTATTGACATTACTTCTGTCCTTTCCGTGTTGATTCTCATATTATTTGTTTTACATTCTTCATTCATGGATGTTAGATGTTGTTGCAATTTCATGGCTGTATCTGCTATCCATGTCTGGTCATCTGCAAAGTGTAATTCGTTGATCTTACTAACATTTTCATTCATGGGATTGGCATTCTTGCATATACTGTCGATGTAGTGATAAACAGCAGTGGTGATAAGACACACCCCTGTCTTACCCCAGATGTTACTGTGAATGGATGAGATGTTCCCTGATTTATTCTAACTACACTTCTACAATGCCTGTATAAACTTTTGCACATTTCGATGAAGTGTTCGCTTACTCCATATCTTGCCATTACTTTCCATAATAATTGTCTGTCGACTCTGTCAAATGCCTTCTCCTGGTCTACGAATGCCACAAATAAGTTCTTATTATATTCAATGTTCTTTTCTATTAACTGTTTAAGTGTAAAGATTGCATCTGTGCAGCTTCTATTTCTCCTAAATCCCATCTGTTCTTCTGCCAGCTGTGGCTATCACTGGTCTCAGTCTTGTTTCTATTATCTTAGCATACATTTTGCCAACATGGCTTAAAAGAGAGATGCCTCGGTATTGACCGCATTCTCGTTTGCTTCCTTTGTTCTTCCACAATGGTATAACTATCGCATGTTGCCAATCAATAGGGGCCGTTTGTTGTACCCATGCTGCATTGAATATTCTGTGAAGCCACCTGATGCTGCTTCCACCTACTGTTTGAATTATTTCTGTTGGTAATCTATCAGCTCCCGGTGCTTTATATTTGGGAGACTGTTTAATGACTTTTTCTATTTCATCCATTAGTATGTGTGGTTCTAACACTGTTGCTCTGTGCTCTTCAGTTGTTCTTTCCTGATGATCTCCTAGAGGATTAAAGAGTTCATTGAAGTATTCCCTCCATCTTTCTGCTATCTCAGGTGGATCTATAAATGGCCTTCCTGTCTTATTATTAATTATTTCAGTGGGGTTGTAGCTCTCATCTCATTTCCGCATATTTTTAACTACTTTGAAAAACTTTTCTGCTGGCCGTTTTCTCATTTTCTGCTAATGACTCACCGAAACGTTCCCAGGATGCTTGTTTTGCTTTCTTGACACTCCTGTTTGGTTTCTCTCCTTTGCAGTCTATAGTTTATATAATCTTCTTCTTTCTTTGATTTTAGCCTGTTTATATAAGTCCTTTTTCTTTTTAATTGCGTCTTTTACTTCTTCGCACCACCAAGGTGAAAATTTGTTATTTCCTCGTCTGTTTCCACTTTTCCGTTTTCCACATAATTCTTCTGCAATACTTAGCATAGTGTTTTTATATTTACTCCATTCTTCCTCAATATTGCCAACTACATGTGGAAGTTGTTTGAATGCTGTCTCTACTTTCTGTTGTAACTGTTCTTTTACTCCTTCCTGTTTCAGATTTGCTATCTTGATGAGATCCTTGTTTTTGGTTTTGGCTACCTGTACAGTATTTATTTTTGGCGACACCTCTTTGGACCTAAAATTCTTGGAGTCTTTTGAGAGTTGCCGATTCAAGGTCGTCTCCTGAATCATCTTCTCGCCATGCTTCCTTGAGAGCATTAAGAATAGGGGCCGGTCCATTGCTTTTCCTGTACCTACCGCGGCCCTACCAGCAAGCCAATCCACTCGTTCATTCCCTCTTACCCCAGAATTTCCTGGCACAAAAGTAAATCTAATTCCTTTTAGACTAGATTTTCTCAGCAACTCCAACCATTTTCTTCGAATCCATCCTTTTAAAATATACTCATGTAATCTTAGAAAGCACGCATAGGAACAATGCTGTGTCTCTGGCCACATCGCACGCATAGGAACAATGCTGTGTCTCTAGCCACATCATTGATTTTGTTACCTCCATTACCTCCATCCCCTCCATAATCAGACTACTCCATAAGCAAGGCAAAAGCCCCCCCCCCCCCCCCCCCCCTTTTCTTTTAAAATTTTCCCTTGGACCAGATTTGCGAAAACCCATTAACTTTGTGTGTGTCAAACGATGGAACCGTCACTGTAGACAACTGCACTTCCGTCAGCAGAATTTCCCAGAATTAAGGCTTGAACTTCTGCTTCAACCACCAACTGGCCTTGTTGTCTACAGTCTCTACCCAGTTTTATGCAGACTGAAAAGGATGTACCCTACTCTGCGTGCATTTGTATCCATTCCTCGAGAGGATCTAGGACCTACAGTCCTAAGCAGTGTAAGGATCCAAGTCACGCAGTGGGCTTAGTAATATGTTTTATTATCTCAAAATTCTGTTTATATGACTCAAACACTGCTACAGTCAATACAAACTCAGCTGAAGAAGATAATCGTGCTTCACAATGGGAAAACTTTCGCCTTAACTAATACCAGTCTGGCTACTGACTAAGATGTGTCACATAACCTGTCATCCACGGCAGAACTGCCCTGTCAGCTGTCATGAGGTAGACTATCCCCTAAAGCGGTACATTCAGAAAGGGTTAAAATTAGAACATTAGCATAGCATGTCAGCAGGGAAGCATCATTTATCATTCTCAAGTCATGCATCGGGGACGTAAGGGCAGGTAATTTTCCTGTTACTTTCCACGGATCCCTTTTGAAACAACCTTTGTATGTTTTTATTTTTTAGATTTCTTTCCCCCTTATAGGTTCCGGGTCAAACAGAATAACCCAACAAACTTTTTAAAAATGATGTTATAAAAGGCGACTTCAGGTTTTTGCTGAAATCGGATGTGTTAGAGCAGATATCACAGCCTATCTGTAAACCGCAACTTGATATATCAAGTGTCCTTGATACGAGGAACAAGGACGTTGAGATGCTGACCGCATCAAACGTCAAGGGTCGATTTTTTCTATAAAAATATGAGTTTGGCATCATATGCTTAAATTCCCGTCCTAGTGTGGGACGCAAGTTTTTGTCATTTTAAAGCCTTACCCCAGCTGTACTAGGGGCCCCTAATATAACCTAGCTTCCCCCTATGAGTTCCGGGGCCCTGTTGAAGGAAAAACAAGAATAGACCCACTGCCTACCCAAAAGCATGTCGTAAGAGTCGAATAATTTGGAGCTTCCTTCATAGTCAGAGTGCATCTGCATGAGAGGCAAGGAACCAGCAGTCTACACACAAATGAGTCAGATCTGTAAAACGGATGCACACGCAACACTCAGGATCTGGAACAGGAATGCAGTCAAGAAGTGTATGAACAACCATAACTTTCCACCAGAGTTTACAGCTGGTGAACACGAAGAAGAAGAAGCAGAAGATAGCCTAACGGTTTAACGGAGTTTCTATGTCGTGCCAAGGTGATCATTATCCGAATGGTGGTGCTTTGTGTCACCGGGTGTTGATCGCTCTTTGTACTGTCCTAGTAGGGTTGAACGACACACACATAACAAGCTCAATTTGTCAAAGAAGTAAAAAGGGTGCTGAGTGCACCAGCTAAGTTTGTTAAACCAGCTGCCCGGCGCCCTGGTGACAAACCCCTAGTTGTCAGAGTTCAGGCTCGGGTGTAGGCAGAAGAGCTACACAATTCCTAGAGTTACGGTATCTATCATGGAATCAAATGTGTACAGAGATTGGGGAAAATTCACAGGAAAGATTCACATTCCATGTTCCAACAGATAAATATGTTAACAGGAAAGATGACACGTAACAGCACTGGATGTTTAAAATCAAAAGATGGTGACTTATTAATGGGATATAGTAATATAATTAGCAGATGGACAGAGTATAAAGGGGAATTGTATGATGATAATAGACCAGATGTAGAACTGCAGACCAACAATGATGGTCCACCAATAATGACTGCAGAAGTTGAGGATGCAATACATCATTTGAAGAAAGAAAAAGCACCCGGGCCAAACAACATCTCACTGGAAGAAATAGAAGCACTGGGAGATTTTGGAACTGAAATAATAACTTAACTTTTAAATGACATTTATAATAGTGGGTATATTCTAAATGACCTTTTAAAATCCATATTTATAGCTCAGCCAAAGAAACCAGGCACTTTAAAATGTGAAGACCATCGCACAATAAGTGTTTTGAGTTACATGACTAAGATTTTACTGAGAATAAATATGAGAAGAATAAAAAACACAAATTAAACCAGAAATCAGTGATGAACAATGTGGATTTGTAGAAGGAAAAGGTACAAACAATGCCATATACATCCTAAGGACATTGTCAGAAAGAGCTATAGAAGTAAAGACTGATTTGTATCTATGCTTCATAGACTATACAAAAGCATTTGACTGTGTGAAGCATGAAGAAGTAATCAAACTGTTAGAAAAATTAAACAATAATAAAGAATATGTATTGGCAGCAAACAGCAGCTATAAGAATTAACAACTGTTTAGGTACATTTCAAAGCATAACGAGGGGCGTACGACAAGAATGTGTACTATCACCTGATTTGTTTTCAAAATACAGTGAATAGATAATGAGATCTTTAATTGATATGCCCGGAATTGTGGTTGGTGGGCACAATATAAACAATTTACGTTATGCTGATGACACAGTCTTGATAGCAACAAGTCAGAAAGAACTACAGGAAATGATAGACATTGTGGTGTTAGAAAGTGGAAGAATGGGCCTCAGTTTGAATAATGGGAAGACAGAAGTAATGGTGGTATCAAAGAAACGAATTATTCCTAAATGTGCAATAAAAGTCGATGGTGTTATTTTAGGACAAGTACAGAAATTTAAATATCTGGGCACATGGATAACATCAGATGGAAGATTCATAACTGAGATAAGAAACAGAATAGGACAGGCAAAAACTACATTTTATAAAATGAAGAATATTTTGTGCAATATATCCTTGTCATTGAGAGTTAGAAAACTAATTCTTGCTTGTTTCATACATCCAGTTTTAACACATGGCTGTGAATCCTGGACAATCGGTCAAACATTTTCTGGAGGCCTCAGAGATGTGGTTTTACAAAAGAATGCTTAGAATACATTGGACAGCCAAAAAGAGCAACCAAAAGGTTTTGAAAGAGGCGGGAGCCCGAAGACAACTTATCAGAAGGAGACAGTCATCATTTTACGGCCATGTTATGAGAAGAGGGAAGTTGGAACATGTGGTGACCACTGGAAAGATCTGTGGAAGGAGGGATAGAGGAAGACAACGAGAGAAGATTCTTGACAGTCTTGTTGCATGGCATGGAGGTGTGTCGGCACACGAACTGATGCATGCTGCAGGAGATCGTGGATTATGGAGAGGCATGATCGTCCACGCCAGTCGGCAAAGCACCTGATGATGATGATCATGGAATCAAGGCCAAAGGGTTACGATGCCTGGCTCTCTAGCGTAGTTGGCTAAACCGGATTGCGAGGAGACAGGGTGACGAACTCCTTGTGGTCCTGGTTCAATCCCGGGGTAGGCAGGAAAGCCACATTTCTCCCAGATTTAGGGTATTTACAATGGAATCAAGACCGAAAGATTGCGTTATCCATAATACCGAGCCTAAGGGTTAACAACTCATGGCTTCTGGATACTAAAACAAACAAACAAACAAACAAACAAGGGTAGCGATATCTATAGTACCCAGCCAAAGGGTTTTGGATTTACCACCCCCCCCCCCCCCCTTTTCCAAGTAGAAGGGGTTCTTTACTTACGTACTTTCTAAGAGAACAATATGTTATTTAAAAAAATGTTGTACAGAGCGTCTTTTATCACATTGTAATTGTTTTCCATTATATTTCTTGAGTGATATGATAATGATATAAAGGGCGTTAATGACACAAAGGGCTCTATGAATTTGTCTTAAAGCCATGATTAAAGTATAGACTTTGTTCTTATTGTGAACCTTTATCAATCATTGTGATGTCGTCCCCATGTGGTATACAATTTTTCGTTTTTTGGAGCCCTATTGTGGTTTACACTGGGAGCCCTGAAAATAGCCTGGCCATAAATATAACGTAACCATAAATATAACGTAACCATAAATATGGCCTAACAGCTCAAAGGGGTAAGTTTTGTAGCTCTTGTATGCAATATGGAACTTCTTATCTCCTCTTCATAGCGTTCACTGGCTGTAAAATCTGGCGGAAGGTTCTGGCTGTTTGTCCATTTCTGGAACTTGGTCTTGTTCCAGAATTTGAATTTTGCGTGCACATCCATTTTACAGATCTGCTTTATTTGTATGCAGACAGTTGGTTCCTCGCCTCTCAGGCAGACGCACTCCGACTTCGAAGGAAACTTCCATAATTTCAGGCCTTGTCGAAATGCATATTAGGGAGGCAGTGGGACTATTCTCCCCCTCCCCCACCCCTCGAATGAGGCACCGGAGCCCACTTGAAGTGGTCGACCAACGTATCATAAGCTTCAGAAACAGTCCTCAGGGATCTCCAAGAACAGGCACCAGGAAGCTGAGCGGCGCATTCACATTCTGAAAATGAACACACGATCTTCCGAGTAGAATCTAACTATTTCATTTATAACGCCACATAGAACATGCAGCTAAGTGGTTAGGACCTTTGTCTTCCAATCTTTTGCATACATATTCTTTATTTCCTTAAGAAACACATCTCTATTTCTCTCCTTCTCTCCCCCCCCCCCTCCCATCTCTCTCCTCCTTTCTCTCTCTGGCACATCAATTGCATGTCTATAATCTTGCAGGCGTCAGTTCTATGAAAAATTGCCTCAGTCACCCCGTCAGTGGTCTATGTGCCCTTGCTAACATAGCCTTCATCTTTGCTAACACAGCCTTCTTCTTTGCTAACACAGCCTTCATCTTTGCTAACACAGTCTTCATCTTTGCTAACATAGCCTTCTTCTTTGCTAACATAGCCTTCTTCTTTGCTAACACAGCCTTCATCTTTGCTAACACAGCCTTCATCTTTGCTAACACAGCCTTCATCTTTGCTAACATAGCCTTCTTCTTTGCTAACATAGCCTTCTTCTTTGCTAACATAGCCTTCTTCTTTGCTAACATAGCCTTCTTCTTTGCTAACACAGCCTTCATCTTTGCTAACACAGCCTTCATCTTTGCTAACACAGCCTTCTTCTTTGCTAACACAGCCTTCTTCTTTGCTAACACAGCCTTCATCTTTGCTAACACAGCCTTCATCTTTGCTAACACAGCCTTCTTCTTTGCTAACACAGCCTTCTTCTTTGCTAACACAGCCTTCTTCTTTGCTAACACAGCCTTCTTCTTTGCTAACACAGCCTTCTTCTTTGCTAACACAGCCTTCTTCTTTGCTAACACAGCCTTCTTCTTTGCTAACACAGCCTTCATCTTTGCTAACACAGCCTTCATCTTTGCTAACACAGCCTTCTTCTTTGCTAACACAGCCTTCTTCTTTGCTAACACAGCCTTCATCTTTGCTAACACAGCCTTCATCTTTGCTAACACAGTCTTCTTCTTTGCTAACACAGCCTTCATCTTTGCTTGGCTTGCTTTGCGAAAAAAAAATCGCTTTAGGTTATAATTGTGATTAGGTTATTGCGCCGTATAAAATGACTTAGCTAAGTGGATCTAAATTGAACTCTTGTAGTGTTGACGCGATCAAAGGAAAGGACCCAAATACTGTCCCAATAGGCGACGAAGTCGTCTACTGGTCAGCCAATCGACAATCCGGTCGCCGATGTATAGCCCACATCGCCGTTCTGTCACAGACGTGCAACTTGGCTCCACAATTGATACGAAACCGACTGTACTAGACTGCTCTATTTGCGTGCGACATCATTTGAAACATGTCGCCAGTGGGAGTTTTGACTTCGGTATAAATTATTGGTAAAAACATACGTTGACATTGTAATTGATGATTATGTATATGCACACATATCTGTTGATGTAAGGGTTGATTGTAAAGCCGGTAACGTAGAGCTAGATACTCGCCTGCCGCCCGAAGGAAACGAGTTAGATTCCGAACCTGCATTCTTGGGTTCTGGGGTCTTATTATATGGGAAAGGGGGGAGGGGCGTTAACTAACTGCCCATAGAAAGCTGTTCGCTAGAGTCGATTTTTTATGCATTTTTTTTCTTCAAAGTCGGAGCGCACCAGCCTTAGAGGAAGTCAACTAGCAATCTGCATACAAATAAGCCTTATTTAAAAAAAAAAAAAAAGATGTGCACGCAAACCTCAAGTTCTGAAACGAGTTTGAAGTCCAGAAGTAGACGAATAACCAGAACTTTGCGTTGGAGTTAACAGCCGGTGAATGCAAAGAAGAAGAAGAAGATAGGGAAGAAAGACAGCTATCCGCACCGCGGCGCTTTGGTCTCAAAATTAACCATGGCTTCCATATCGACGCAGCTTGAATTGGGTGCCAGGTAATCAAATGGGAAGTAAAAGCGATCAGCCTGAAAATGACCATATTACCCACCGTGTGCCGACGGGATTGTAAGAATGAAAGTCTATCATTCATGTTGATTCTTTACATCGTACCTGCATACAGTCGGAAAGAAAATAAACACCGCGAAAAGAGAGGTAATAAGAATAGGCAGGAAACATAACACGACTGACTGTTCACCTTAACGGTACTTCAATCATAGATACTAGAAATTCAAATATCTAGGAAGCATTTTTAAGGAAAATGGCAGATTCGTTAGAGAGATAAAAGTCAGTACATAAAGCAAAGCTATCACCTACGAGTTATCTGGACTGCTTAGACATACAAATATCTTCTTTCCAGCAAAACAGCAAATGATTAATAGCATATTCATCCCTACTTTATGCTATTAGTGTGAAACATGGACAATGAATAAGGTATTAGAGCAGAAGATAACTACGTGTGACATGCGCTGTCTCTGCAAGGTCATCAAGAACACAAACAGGGGTAGGGTTACTAATACCAGCAGTTGATAGAAAGTTGCAATAAGACCCTGTCTAAATTATATTGACATACAAAGAATGGGTGGGCCATCTAATGAGACTGCAGTAAGACCAAACGGCACATGTGAATTTGTTACAGCAGAACATTAAAAAAAAAAAAAAACAATGGGAAGACCAAGAAAGAGATGGGTAAATAGTGTAGCTGAAACCTAAAGAAGAAAAAACAAAAACAAATCCACCAACCGAGCCACACAAGGAACGCAAGACAATACAGCAAACCCGGACACTGGGCTACAACTTGGAATCAGTGAGACGACAAAAGAAAAATAGGAAAAAAAAAAAAAGGGTGTCTTCGTGTTAAGGTAGTAAACCGTTTGCCTTGTGCAGTGATGGTCACAGGTCATCGCATTTTCATCTTTCCTCCGTTTTCAGCAACTAGCGTAGAGTTCCAGCATCAATGGTACCAATAGCAGTTTGGTTATAGGTCCGTCTTGTATTGCCTTTGAATGTTTGGAGTTGGTCAAATCTCGTGGTCATTCCTGGGTGCGCCATTGTCTCCAGACCGTCAACTATCGATAATTTAATTAAAAATGATGTTTACGGACAAGAAATCGACTTCATTGCACCAAGTTGTGTCCCATATAGTTTCAACATATCTTCGCGGAGTTGCGGTTCTCGCGCTATGAGTGTGGCACAAATAACGAAACTCCCCAGCTCCAACGACGATCCTTAAGGATCTCTGAACTACCTGCTCAAACTAAAGGAAGAGTTAAATCTTGATCATAAGAAAGGACCTTCTAAGCACAGGGCAAACAACACCATATCCCCCACCCTCAACCCCACTCTTGCCCCAAACTGGGTACGTTTAAGTTAAAGCGACTTACCTGAGACGAACCTGCTCTACAGGGAGCCCAGCATGACCATACTTGCTCCAGTGATCACGCTAATGATTTCAAGTGACCTTTCGCACAGGTTAGGACTTTTTCATACCGTCAGTATTGTTGAGTGCTGTGCGATCCTGTGACGACTGCCACACACAATTAATTCACTACAAAATGATGATACGCTTTGGTACAAACCGACGGGCCATTCAACGAAGTGCCTACCATTGGATGTAACTTTGTCTGCTCTTTCGAAGGTAAATATGTTGTATCTTTAAACTGAGAAGTGTTATCAGTGTGTCCAGTTCAAGACGTTTGAGGCTTATTTTGTACCGTTAACACAACGCTTAACTGTGTAATGAGTATATAACCATTCGATTAGTATATACTGTTTTAAGTTAGTTGATTGTTCTTTCCGGTACCAACCCTGGCATGTTTTGGCTGTTTTCGGTTTGTCTAAGCACATTTACCTCCAGTAGTTTGCCATTGTCTCTCAACGGTCGGCTCTTTACATTTTATAATGTTTCTAGGTGGGGTGGGGGTGTTGCTATATACCCAAGGTGGCCCGGGGCCTATCTGAACAAAATTGGAACCGGACTAGAGGGAGGGGTAAACAGAATAAGTACGTTTGTATATATATATATATATATATATATATATATATATATATATATATATATTATATATATATATTATATATATATAAAATTGAAGTATGAATGCAGTTGAGAAATGGAAATCATGGATGTACTCAAACGTCTTTAGAAAATTTGCAGCTAACTTTAATGACAGCTCTGATAAACGACACCTAAAAATTTTAATAAAACATGCAACGACATTGAAGTAGGGGGAAAAAAGGCTCACGAGATAGTCCCAATTTTACCTGCAGCACAAGTTAAAACCGGAAATCTTTTATTCTGCAGACGAGACTTCGATGCGCGGGACTAAAGAACGACCTATGTGTAAAATGTATGTCGACTGATTTAAAAAAAAAAAAAAAATGAAAATGAAAAAAAAAAAAAAAAATAACATAAAAATGGGTGTCGCCTTTGAAAATAAGCGAAGAATTATTTTATTCAGGTTTAAGGAAGAAGAGGATGAGGTCATTAGTCATGTGGGACGTGTTATATTTTATTTTGGATTTTAACATTTTTTTATTTAAAGCCAGTTGCATGGCCTTTCTAGGATGTTGCAAACCAAACATATAATGGCTGTTTTGTGGTTTGACTGGACAATAGTGCGTGAATACTGTGTAGCAGATGGATTTTGTTTTAAAATTTAACGTTATTTGTATGTTTTCTTTGGGACTATAAAAAACAACAAAATAATTTACTTTTGTACGTGAGTGCCCTAACTTGACGATTTTACGTTCCGTAGTCTACTATTGACATGCTGAATGGTACGGCGCTCATACAGTTGTTTAAATGAACACAAATCATTCTGCTACCAGTTTGCTTGATACTGATTTCGAATCTTGGTTTGGATCGTGAATCTACATTCATAATTGCCAAGCCACAGACACTTGGATGTTGACATTTTTTGTTTCTGAAAGATAAGATCGTAACTGTTTATCGTTGTGCTTCACTTAGGATATCACTGTCGATGATTACAGTTTGATAAACGTAAGTATTTGTACAACAAATGAAATCATTTTTATTTTAATTATATCAGACTGCCAGATTTCTTGCTATTGAAAAGGCAGAATTGTAATACTTTCTGTACTAGGTTTTTAAAAAACTTGGACACATAGCCACTTGTTTGACACATTTTTATGTGCCGCGTCATGGAAATGTGTGTAGGTAAAGTGCACACCTGCTCTCTCTCTCTCTCTCTCTCTCTCTCTCTCTCTCTCTCTCTCTCTCGTCTCTCTCTCTCTCTCTCTCTCTCTCTCTCTCTCTCTCTCTCTCTCTCTCTCTCTCTCTCTCTATATATATATATATATAATATATATATATATATATAGACATGTATATATGGATGGATAAGACTATGTATATGCGCGATGAGTTAGTCTGTATCCCAGGGTGAATCCCAACTTTATTGCTTTATCGTTTGCTAGATCAGTGTCTAACTTTTCATATAGCTTTCGATTCATCATGCCTTTATTGGATAGTCCGTAGACAGTACACATTTCTTGCTTTCTTTTATCACATATTAAAATGTCATTTGCTCGGTAATGTCAACTGGTAATTTTACTCTTTCTCACCCAGAGCGTTACTATTAAATACTTTAGACTCAAACAATTACTACTTTGTTTGTTTTACTTCAACTTCTCAGGTAATGAGATAATCACACTTCTCTCTCTCTCTCTCTCTCTCTCTTTCTCTCTCTCTCTCTCTCTCTCTCTCTCTCTCTCTCTCTCTCTCTCTCTTTCTCTCTTTATACCCAAACAGGACTTTACACGAGCGATAAACACCCGGTGACACAAAGTGCTACCATGCGGATGTGGATCACCCGTGGAGAGGTCCCAGAAACCCCTTTCAGACGTTAGACCATATTTATGGCTCGGCTATATTCAGGGTCCCCTGCAAAAGTCAGGGCGGGGCTTCAAAATAACGAAAAATAACATCACACATGGGGACGACTAAGTAATATAATCATAATTACACTTGAAAATTCCTAGCAAATGGGCAACACCATAGTTGCTCCACTCACGTGCCAACGAAAACCCATAGAATGTCCATCACTGTCACTTCAGAAAACATTACACAGACAGCAGTCTTAGACAAGCCAAAAGCATACACACGCTTTAAATGTATAAGACAACCGTCGGAAGTGCCAACACCAACAGTCTGGCACAGATAGCGTGATAGAAATGTTTCTTCTTCTTCTTCTTCTTCTTCTTCTTCTTCTTCTTCTTATTCTTCTTCTTCTTCTTCTTCTTATTATTATTATTATTATTATTATTATTATTCCTTTCTAGCCCCAAATGGAGCATAGGGACTCAACCAACTAACGCCAGATCCTTTTATCCTTTGCATGCAGCTCTCCTCAAGTCCTCCCCAACTTTGTAACTTTATTCTCCAGCTCCCTTCTCCCTGTGTTAGAAATGCAGTTGAGGCATTGAACATATTATGCTAGCCTCATACTTTTATAGACCAATGGCTGCTGTAGCCCACATCCCACCGGACGCCTTTACTTTCCACGACCACGCCTGATACACATTTAAGGCTGGGTCGACCTGGGAAAGCCAAGGTCATGCTTGAAATAAATCCTCCACCTTGCACTTTTGAACTCACGATCTTCAGATCCGCAGACGAGCCTCTAGCCGCTACATCACTGCGGCTCCTAATTACAGTAAAAATATGAAAGACCCTTTTCCACGCCTTAAGGCGTATTGGGCATATAGGGCTAGACCTAGATTTTTAAAAAGACCAATCCTCACTTTGTGGGTGATGTGGTCAGCATCACACTGGCTGCCTTTACTTCCCATGACTGCACCTGATACCCACTCAAGGCTGGGTCGACCTTGGAATGAAAGTCATTTTCTTAAATAATTCGGCTCCGTCAGGACCCGAACCGATGACCTTCCAATCCACAGGCGGCCATCTAGCCGCCGACGCCCCGGCGACTCCCTCCCAATTAAAGGCTGGTACCGATGTTAGTTACTGTCCTTGCTATTGCATATATCTGAATCCGCCTCAAGCCGGAATTGTGAAACTAGGGCTCCCAGCTCGACCCAGGAGAACACGGGCGCCAGTAGATGCCACCGGAAGTCAAAGAGGCAGGCGTGAAGTTGTCCACATCACGCTTTGAGTAGGTACAGTAAAGGACCTCTTTCATGCTTTCAGATGTACTGGCGGAAAGAACCCATTTTCCACGCCTTTAGGCGTAAAATGACAAACTACTGGACGTAAATTGCCTAGAAAAACCACACAACAGCCAGGGGCTGTTGAAATTGGTTCTGCAACGTCCTGTAAAGGATACACAACTAACCTTGGGAGTATAAGGCATATAGGGCTAGACCTATATTTTTTATAGATCTATAGGCACTTGGTGGGTGATGTAGTCAGCATCACGCCGACCTCCTTTAATTCACAGAACTTTCCCTGGTACCTATCCAAGGCTTGGTCGACCTTGGAGCCAAGGTCATTTTTAAAGAAGAAAAACAAAACAAAACAACTCCAGTACCATCAGTATATGCATGGAGTCTCCATTTGGTGGATGTGTATGTGTGGGTTTAGCATAAGCTCTATGCGGCAATCGGCGCTTGTAGCTTGGAAATTGCGAACGCGCAACGTAATGCTTAGGTCCTGTATATACATGTGTGTATGCAAACATGTATTCGTGCATTTCCCCCGTGGGCGTGCAGACATGTCCACCCGCCCGTTCTCCCGCCAGTCCGTCCGTCAGTCCGTTCGTTTTGTATTCTACCTATCTACTGTCTGTCTGTCCGTCCGTCCTTTATTCTGTCTGTCTGTCTGTCTGTCTGTCTGTCTGTCTGTCTGTCTGTCTGTCTGTCTGTCTGTCTGTCTGTCTGTCTGTCTGTCTGTCTGTCTGTCTGTCTGTCTGTCTGTCTGTCTGTCTGTCTGCCTGCCCGCCCGCCCGCCTGCCTGCCTGCCTGCCTGCCTGCCTGCCTGCCTGCCTGTCTGTCTGTCTGTCTGTCTGTCTGTCTGTCTGTCTGTCTGTCTGTCTGTCTGTCTGTCTGTCTGTCTGTCTGTCTGTCTGTCTGTCTGTCTGTCTCTCTCTCTCTCTCTATCTATCTATCTATCTATCTATCTATCTATCTATCTATCTATCTATCTATCTATCTATCTATCTATCTATCTATCTATCTATCTATCTATCTATCTATCTATCTATCTATCTATCTATCTATCTATCTATCTATCTATCTATCTATCTATCTATCTATCTATCTATCTATCTATCTATCTATCTATCTATCTTTCTATATATCTATCTATCTATCTGTCTGTCTGTCTGTCTGTCTGTCTGTCTGTCTGTCTGTCTGTCTGTCTGTCTGTCTGTCTGTCTGTCTGTCTGTCTGTCTGTCTGTCTGTCTGTCTGTCTGTCTGTCTGTCTGTCTGTCTGTCTGTCTGTCTGTCTGTCTGTCTGTCTGCTGTCTGTCTGTCTGCTGTCTGTCTGTCTGTCTGTCTGTCTGTCTGTCTGTCTGTCTGTCTGTCTGTCTGTCTGTCTGTCTGTCTGTCTGTCTGTCTGTCTATCTATCTATCTATCTATCTATCTATCTATCTATCTATCTATCTATCTATCTATCTATCTATCTATCTATCTATCTATCTATCTATCTATCTATCTATCTATCTATCTGTCTGTCTGTCTGTCTGTCTGTCTGTCTGTCTGTCTGTCTGTCTGTCTGTCTGTCTGTCTGTCTGTCTGTCTGTCTGTCTGTCTGTCTGTCTGTCTGTCTGTCTGTCTGTCTGTCTGTCTGTCTGTCTGTCTGTCTGTCTGTCTGTCCGTCCATCCATCCGTCTATCCGCCCGCCCATTCTCCCGCCGGCCTGTCCGTCTGTCCGCCGGCCCGTTCTCCCGCCAGTCCGTCGGTTAGTCCGTTCGTCTTCTTTTCTGCCTATCTACTGTCTGTCTGTCGCCCGTTCGTCAGTCTGTCTGTCCGTCCGTCCTTTATTCTGCCTGTCTACTGTCTGTCTGCTCGTTCGTCTGTCTGACTGTCTGTCTGTCTGAGTGTCCGTCCTTCATTCTCCCTGTCTACTGTCTGTCTGCCCGTTCGTCTGTCTGATTGTACTGGTCGGGGAAAAAATCATGTCACTTCTGAGGTTCAACCCCAACTAATGTCTCACCAGGTCATATCACATACCACATGACCTCCGTGGCTCAAAATCATATCGCAAAAGTACTTTTAAAAGGGCATCCACATGGACTGATTGGCACTCATTGAAGCATATAAAAGAAATATAGGTAAGAAGACGCACTAGACAGAATAACAATTAAAATCTATAGGCATAGGAGTATGAAGTGCCTAGCCTAGTGGAAAGATCTTGTACGAAGTACAGCCAACTAGACAATACATAGGATTTAATAACCATGCAACAAAATATGACACGCCTTACTGCTTCCAAAGATACGTACAGATGCCCTTGAGAATTTAAATACTTCTCTACTCTGTAGACATAAACTAAGAAATAAAACAGGGCATTTCAACCATAAAGACATTGGTATCGCATGTCGATACTGCAGCAGATAAAGTGTGGGCTTCGTAAACAATCATATAAACCGAGATTACGCATAGAATATCTGCAGCTTTTGTAGACACTCTAGAGGAGCTAACTGATGAAATTCTGAGGTTTTTAAACTGAAGCAGGTAATATCTTAACTATTGTAACTGGAATTTGAGGGTTTACATCTTATGCAGAAAGCTCTCATTCTGTCACATCTATGTCAGAATTTGAGTGTGTGCACTTTAACCTAGTTTAGATGCGCAGGTAGGGCGCAGACGTTCTGCAACATCTTTGTGTTGTCCACTGTTTCGCACTTTTGCACAGTTGTCGATCCGGTACCTGGAGACGACTACCAGGATGGCGGCGAAGTCGTCTACCGGTGAGCAATGGCGACCCGGTTTCCGATACGATTGTGAAATATGTTAAACATAGAATATTATTTTAGCCCCCCTCCCCAGTGAGAAACACTGCCGCAGAGCAATAATATTTGTGTTTAGTCTAACTTAATCGCAAAAATACAGACAGTTTTTCATCGGGCCACTTGCTAGGTTTTGGCGGACCTGATTTGGCTCGCAAGCCGCTAATTGAATAGCCTTGAGGTCGTAACAGAATGAAACTGAAAAAGTATAGAAATATAAATAATGTAAAGAGTAGCCTCTCGGTAACTGTGTTTTCAACCGAAATAGATTTTTCCCTCAGGACATTCGCTGTCGCGCTTCTGAGTGGTGAGCTACTTTATGATAAAGCAGACGCGGTGAAGGCTCTATGGGATCATATGGACAGTGCAGTAAAACAAACAGAGAATCCCCGCACTGAAAGACTCATTCAGCGGTGGCCAAGGAAAGGTTCTGGGAGATATTCAACACTGAAGGGGAAATTGTTCATCGTCATTATCATCAGTTCTCTTTATACCTAATGGCACATGAGGCTTCAGATAAGACTTCCTCTGTTTTCCTGTCCTGTGCAATCTTCCGTGCAGTTTTCCATGTCAGAGATGCCGCACTCAGGTCACTTTCCATCGGTCGTCCCAGTGTTGTTTTTGGGCGCCCCTTTAAGAGGAAACTTAGGCTGACCTTTAATCAGTTTGAAGCGGGTGGGTACTGTTTAGTAAGTCGATTTTTCGTTGGCTGTTGATAAAGGAGACGAAGTACGTGTGTGAATGTGCAGTGATGTTATTTAATTAATTGATTTATTAATTCATTAGAGACTTACAATTATATAAAAATCATATAAAATTTATATCTTAAGATAAGGTTATGTTATATTAGTAAAAGAATTATATATTTTTGACAATGATATTTCAGAACTTGTTAGTTAGTTGGTTAGTTAGTTAGTTAGTTAGTTAGTTAGTTAGTTAGTTAGTTAGTTAGTTAGTTAGTTAGTTAGTTAGTTAGTTAGTTAGTTAGTTAGTTAGTTAGTTAGTTAGTTAGTTAGTTAGTTAGTTAGTTAGTTAGTTAGTTATTCGTTAAAAAAAAATCTTGTCTCATGTAACCAGCTCCTATGGATGAGCGGCGGTTATATTGAAATTGCGTTTCTTTGCCTGGGTTGATTTCCAGTATGTTACAATTCTTTTGTCCGTTGGGTCGCATCAACACACCTGAGTTTCTTCGTATTTGTATATTTCTTCTGAACTTGATCTGAAATTCCATTATAAAAACTGTATTTTTAACTACAGGTGACACACCAGCGGAGACGCAAATCTTCAGTTGTTTCATACGAACCTGTAAATTATAAAGGGACCCGTCAATAACCTTTCCAATCAAGCCAGATCGTCAGTCCTTCACAGAAAGTCATCAGGTCACCAATCGGGTCACAGAAAGTCATCAAGTCACCAATCCCGTCACAGAAAGTCATCAATTCACCAATCCTGCCACGGGACATCCAAATTAGTGATGACGATTGAGGATATTCTAGATGAGACAGGCGGCTTCGGCAGATTCCAGTTGCTCATTATCGTGTGCATCTGTTTAAATAGATTCACAATAGGATGGAGTATGTTACAGGTATGTTATAGGTTGTTTATGTGTTTATATAGGTTCACAACGGGGTGAAGTGTGACTGGTATGTTATACATGCTGTGAATCTGTTTGTATATACCGTGCCACCTCACCGCCCCCCCCCCCCCCCCCCCCCCCCCCCCCCCCCCCCCCCCCCCCCCCCCCCCCACCCACCCCCCCCCCCCCCCCCCCCCCCCCCCCCCCCCCCCCCACCCCCCCCAGGTGCACCCCCCCCCCCCCCCCCCCCCCTCACAAAAATAACTTTTTTTTAAATACTTCTAATAGTTAGTTAGTAAGTAAGCTAGTTAGTTAGTTAGTTGACAGATTATCCTCATTGCACGTCGAACCATTCAGTCCATAAGTGCTCGGATCCCCTCCTCAGTAAATCCCGCAGCGAGTGGCGGCTGACTACACCAGTTTTGTGTTTGGTTTTTTATTATTCTTCTTTGACTACCCAAAGTTTTAATAACTATGTCAAAAATCACCGGACTGGTACAAATGTTGATGAGAATGCCTTCTTTTATAATTTGAATACTGGACCTTGAATTTCTCCTCACAGTTCGTTTCTAGGCCTGTAGGCGGCGTTGTACCACTGCTGCACAACTTTTTATTCGTCTTGCGTCAAGATGGCGTTCACAGACGATGATACAATTGCAATAAAATTTCTTCGAAAAAAAAAGTATGATGCAAAACGAATTCTTAAGGAAATTTCATACAAAGGATTCAGTTCAGAGGAACTCTTATACCTGATATTGACAAAACCGCCAATATTAAGCGGTGGGAAAGCAGCTGCCGAAAACGCACTGAGCTAGAAAAAAGCAATGTGATCTCGTCAGTGACAAAGTGGCGGATTCAACTTTTTTTCTTCTTCTGCGTTCTACTTCAGTCATGCTAAACATTGAGTCCCGTCTGGGTCACAAATAGGATTGTGCGTTTAAGGTCGCCACCCCCGACCCCCCCCCCCCCATAGCTTCTCTTGCAATGTGGCTCCCTTGGGCCAGATCCACAGAGGTTGGGGCAGTGCTGCAGTATGTGCTCAGGGGTCTGTCTTTCTGCTTCACAATCACAGGCAGCAGATTCTGTTATGCCTATCCTGTTAAGGTGTGCTCAAAGACCACAGTGTCCTGTCCGAAGTAAAAAAAAATTGATGTTTGTTCTTTCCTGTTGAGTTTGTTTATGCTGTCATTCTCTGGTCTGTAATCTCCGTTCTGCCTTCTCCACTCCCGCTTGAAAGACTGCTTTAGCGCTGTTTTAGTTTCCTTGTAGCTGTGTGGTGGATGAGGTTGTGGAAGATTACTCCCAGCTTTTGCCAACTCATCTGCTCTCTCATTTCCTTGAATACCACAGTGGGCTTGTATCCATTGCAAGACCAGTTCTGCTTCCTTGGAGAGTAAGCCAATGTTGGTCCTTAGATCTGTAATTAGTTTGTCTTGTTTTTTGCTTGATAGTGCTTGGAGAACAGACAATGAGTCACTAAGTAAAACAATTTTGTGCCCTCTGTGTTCTTGGGTGATGAGATGTTGGACTGCAGAAAGGAGGGCAGTTGCCTCAGCTCTGAAGTTAGTGCAGATGTCACCTGCTGGTAGAGAGAGAGAGTTTCTGCTTTACTGCCAGGGGGTTTAATGCCCTTATCAGGGAAAACAAATGCAGCCACTCTACCAAGAATTCAAACCCAGTTCTTGTGAATGAGAGCCCACGTTCTAACCTTTCAGTTAGACGTTTCTCTTACGCTTTACACCAATGAAATGAACTCTTTCAGTTCCTACTAGTGCCGAGAAGGAGTTGGGCTTAAAAGCATTAGCAAGTTTGGTCTGAAGAACTTCTGTTGAGATATTGTGTGATAGAAGTAGACTTCTCTTCTTGCCTTCTATGTTCCTGCTTCCAGCGGAGCATAGGCCCTAGGCCAACTCACGCTGTCGTTCTATCCCTCGCTATTGTATGCAGCTCACCCGATGTCTTCCTCTTATTTTTTTGGTCTAACTTCACTCTCTAGGTCCTTTCTGCGTGTGTATTTGGTCTTTATTTCTAAGCCTCTGTGATTTCCAGTGGAAAATAAATTATAGTTATGTTGTTGTCAGATTTTTTCAGCGTTTGTCCCATCCAAAGCTAGCGTGTTTTCTTCACCTTTTGGTCCACTAGAACTTGTTTAGTTTTCTCCCAAAGCTTAACATTAGTGATTTTATCATACCGTTTAATTCCATGTATTCTGCGCAGGCCAGTTAATGAATATTTGTAGTTTATCAGTAACTGTTTTAGTTCTCCATGTTCCAACTTCATGTTTCAGCACTGATTTGACACCAGAATTAAAGATTTAAAGTTCAGTATTAGTTTTAATTTCTTTTGACTTCCACAAATTCCCTACGGTTATTAAAACTCCTCTTGGCTTTTGTATTCGTATTTTAACATCTCTATCAATTCACCCATCTTAATCTACATTACTGCTCAAATAGGTGTACGACTCTATATCTTGGAGTGGAATATCATTAAAAGAAACCACATTACTATTTGCTTTGTTTAGTCTAATTAGTTAAGCGAACTAGTTAGATATAAGAAGATAATATAACATAAACTAACAGTTCAGATATAAAGAGGTAGTATAACATAAACTAACAATTCAGATAAAAGGAGATAGTATAAAATAAACTAACAATTCCGATGTAAGGAGATAGAAAACTGCAAGAGACTGCATTATCGTTAGAATAACCAAGAGCGGCATAGTAGACTGTCTGATACTGAAAGAGTGGTACTTTTATTTAAGTTCACCCCAAACACAGGGAACCTCGGAATCGCCAGGGAAGTCCAGTATTCTTCTTCTTCGCTTTCGCTGGCTGTAAACTCTGGTGGAAAGTTCTACTTGTCCGTCCATTTCTGTTACACTAGTCCTGTTCCAGAAACTGAATTTTGCTTGCACATCAGTTTCACAGGTCATTTGCATGCAGACTGTAGGTTCCATATTTCCCAGGCAGATGCACTCCGACTTCGAATGAAACTCCCACTTAGTCAACTCTTACAACATGCTTTTGGGCAGGCAGTAGGTCTATTCTTGTTTCCCCCCACAATGAAGCACCGGAACACACCCGTAAGTCCAGTATTTTAGGGGTGTCAGGATTATGGTTAGGGTTATTCGGGGTTCATACCAACCGTAACACCCCTTTAATAATGACTTTTTCCTGGGACTCCTGGGTTCTCCGTGTTTGGGGTGAGCTAAAGAGACAGTACAGAGAGAGCTAAGGCTCAAACTAGAACAAGCGGAGGGTTTAGAAAACAACAACTAAAACAACAGGAATGAAAGTTACAGTTATATGGGTCTAAAAAAGCTGGTTGGCTGGGTAATCGGCAAGAAATGCTGAATATAACAAGAAAAATGATTAGAAAGCTCAACAGAAGGAATGAAAAAGACGAACACAACCGAACGTTTCGACCAAAGTCTTTATCAACAGAATACTAAATACAGCACAAACTATGAGTGGAAAAACTAAACGGACAAGACAATGGAGCTAATAAAAAATCAAGGTCAGCGTGAAACCAGGAATTACGTAATTGGGGTGGGGTGGGGGGATATGAATAAGAAGGGTAGCCAATTGTACCCCACCAGGACAACGCACAAGTGAAAAACACCCGGTGACACAAAGTGCCACCATGCGGATGAAGATCTCCCGTGGAGAGGTCCCGGAAACCCCGCTATGCCCTATTTCGGGCCGGGCTTTTTTTAGGGCCTCCGACAAAAGTCAGTATGGGGCTTCAAAATAGCTAAAAATTGCATCCCACAAGGGGATTACGAGAGTATGAAGGGCTACAATACGAAACAAAATAGATATGAAGGCGTATGTTAAAAGAGGTTGAGAAATATAAATAAGTTAAATACAATACTGAACAAGTAAATAAATAAAATAAAATAAAATAAAGCTGTGTTAAATATTGATCCCACCCGTACTAAGAACGCCAAAACTATGGATGAAACGATTGTCTCATGGGTAGCGGCTGGTTTGATCACCGGAGCAAGATTTAATAGCAGTGACTGAGATATCGTTTTCGTCTTGGTGGTCAGAACTGTTAAAATGGAGGGAAACAGACTTATGTCTTATTACGAATGTCAGAAAGATGATTACGGCAGTGATCTTCTAGCTTCCTATCGTTTTCCCCAATATATGCCTTTTTACATCTTTTGCAGATGATGGCATAAATTAGATTACGCGATTTGGCAGATATCTGCTAGACTAAGTTATAACGCATGAGTCAAATACGCTTAAGCTCAGCTGCTATGTACTCTGACATAGATGTTTGCATCTATGGGAATGCAAATTAGAAAGTGACAGAGCCGCATCACATGGCTACAAATGGTGGCTACGTTATAAAACTGTCCAGCGGAAACTGGAAAATTCTGGAACCAAGTCGCAGTGTTCAAGAAACCGCAGTGTCGTATTCTCTTGTTTGCCAACAGAAAGGACAATAGACGACTTACCATATAAGACATTGCATGAATTCAAGCGGAGAAGATAGCACACATTTTCATGATACATAAAAAAAAAAAAAAGCCAATGTAGGTCTGGTCTCACGCGGGCAAGGTGATTGTGGGTATCATGTTTGTTTGCCATTGTTGTGTTTGAAAAGTATGACATGTTCCCGAAGTCAGTTTATTTGAAACTGAACACCCTTTCCCTCCCCATCCAGCCACAATGTATAGCAGCTTACTTTCTACGTTTTTTTATTCGTATATTATTTTTAATGTATAATTACATTTATTTTCCATTCAGCACGAGAGCCGCAGTGGTGTAGCCTCTAGAAGCTTGCCTGCGGATACGAAGGTCACTGGTTCAAATCTGAACCGAACCGGATTTTTCGAAACATAACCTAGGCTTCAAAGTCGACCTAGCCTAAAATGGGTATCAGGCAAAGTCATGGGAAGTAAATGCGGCTGACGTGATGCTGAGCACATGACCTTTAAAGTGCTGATTGGTCTGCACAATAGTGGTTGGTTGCCATGGATATGTAATGTCGCTGGCACTATTACTAAGTGAAGCCCCAAAATACTTCGTGGTTGGAATCTCGTACAACTGTTTGTAAGGCCGAATAACGGTCGTGAAAAAGAAATTTAACAGCCCGCAATAGAAATTACAGCCTGACTTACCTTCTTAGCCACAGAACCCGCAAGAAAGTCGTTTGTAGGACCATAGACAAGATTGTGCATTCTTCTCCTTTTCTGTCTTTCTGTCCCCCAATGGAGCATAGGCCCTCAACGAACTCACGCCAAGTCGTTCTATCCTTCGCCATTACATAGAGCTCTCCCCATGTCCTCCCCATCTTTCTAACTTTATTCTCCAGCTCTCTTCTCCATGTGTTTTTTGGCCTTCCTTTATTCCTATGCCCCTGTGGGTTCCAGTGCAAAGACACTCTAGTTATGCCGTGCTCCTGTTTTCTCAGTATGTATCATATCCAAAGCCAGTGTCTTTTCCTCACCTCTTGGTCCACTGGAGCTTGCTTAGTTCTTTCCCAAAGTTCTACATTAGTTATTCTATCATACCATTTTATTCCCTCTATTCTGCGCAGGCACCAGTTAATGAATGTCTGTAATTTATTAGTAATTGCCTTAGTTGTTCATGTTTCCGCCCCATACAAAAGTACTGATTTAACATTAGAATTAGAAAAAAAATTAGTTTAGTATTTCTTTTAATTTCTTTTGACCTCCACAAATTCCCTAGTGCTATGAAAGCTCCTCTTGCCTTTTGTATTCTTTTTTTTTTTTTAAATATCTCTACCAGTTCCTCCATCTTTATCTACATTACTGCCATAATAGGTGCACGACTCTACGTCTTGGAGTGGGGTGCCATTAAGAGAAACAACATTACTATTTATCTACATTTATACTTCGTTACGTCCTTTTTAGGACGTAATTTTTTGTTTTTTGAAGCCCCACTCTGGCTTTTACCAGGGGCCGCAATATAGGCAGGCCATCAATATAGCCAATTGTCTGAACGCGGTTTCTGGGACCTCTCCACGGCGGTCCTCATCCGGATGGTGGCAATATGTGTCATCGGGTGTTTGTCGCTTGTGTGATGTCATAGTGGGGTGGAAAATCAGTCAGTCAGACCTAATTTATTCTCATTAATACAAGTAGAGACTGTGCATTACGGCTAGAAAATTATAACTGGCGCATAGACAGAAAAAGAAAGATTCACCATTACAGTTGATCAGCAACTGACACTTGGCGTTAATACGCGTGTTAGAGATAGAAGATATATGTAGTATCTCATTCACCAAAGCAAACAAATTAAACTGTTTTTTTTAAACAGCATTTCAAGATATGATATTTTTCGTCTGTTGTAGTTAAATTTATTCGTTCCCATCAGATTGTTACTTGGCCCACTCTGTCACAATATTTTTAACTTATCATAGGCGCCGTACCCTGGGGGTTCATGCAGCATGAGCACCCACCCGCCCCCCTCCATTTATAAGTGAAAGGGGGACTGAATTTCCCCAATAATTGTTTAGGAAGCAGCCCCCCCCCCCCCCCAATCATATAAAGACATCATCATCAGTTTCCACTTTTGCTGTTTAGCCTCTTGGTGAAGAACAGTGTTTCATTCTTTGATAGAAAGCAGTGGCCATTTCATTTTGTGTCGATCTAGAAGCTCTTTAATGTCATCAATCCATTCCCCTAGGGCAGCCTCTGGTTTATACTTCAGATCTTTTCCTCTGTAGCGCCTGCGTTGGTAGCTGTTCTGGTTGCATTCTTTCTTGATGACCAAACCATTAGATCTTCTGTTTCTCACTGCGTGTTCTGCATGGTGTTGTTCCCACAGCCTGTCTGATAATATAATTTCTAACTTTGTCTCGGATGGTGAAGTTGGCGGCTCTTCTCATTCATCTCATTTAACAGGTGTTAATTTTACGTAGATTAGAGTTTGAAAATGTTCAAGTCTGGGACAGTGTTGGTATAAATATGTTGTGTATAATCTGTTGCCTGTCTGCCATTTATGAAAACAAGTTTTTAATTACGAAGTCACAGAATTGATGCCGTTGTGAAACTTCCTATTCCAGACAAACACATGTAGGACTTTCTTCTTCTTCTTCGCGTTCGCCAGCTGTAAACTCCGGCGGAAAGTTTTGGTTGTTTATCCACCTCTGGACTGCAGTCCTGTTCCAGAACCTGAGTGTGGCGTGTGCATCCGTTTGACAGATCTGACTTATTTGTATACAGACTGCTGGTTTCTTACCTCTCAGACAGATGCACCCCGACTTCAAATGAAGCTCCCAATTAGTCGACTCTTACGACATGCTTGTGGATAGGCAATGGGTCTATTCTTGTTTTCCCTATAATAGGGCCCTGGAACCCACACGGGGTAACACTTGTAGGACTGACAAGCAGGCATCACCCCACTAAACTTTCATGCGCCGATGAATTTCTGTAGTTTTCACCCCTTTCAAATTATTAATCAACTGATAACAAAACGCTGCTCCTCTTTGGTGCACGTTAAAAGTTGGCGGCCATCTTTAATCTGTCAGAATCGGTCATAAATTAAATGTTCGTCTGCTTCGTGATGTCATGTGTTTAAAACACTTGTCATCCTTAACAGCAATATTGACAGTTTACGTGACATTTGTGATTGTAATTTCTATCCCATTATTAAAGTTCCCATTTGAATTTCCGTTCGTAAAAAAAGATACTGAAAGTTGCTAATTTCTCTCTTTCAACCCCACTCACACAAGATGTCATACGACGGTCTGGTGCCTCAATGGTTTTGCGTGAGTTCCAACACCTCTGGAGCAGAGGAACAGCTTGCCAGTTCTTGTTACATTAACGATAGCAGTACTTCTCCAAGCAGCGATGTCCAGCCCTGCAGCAGTTTCCAGTTTGACGAGTCGCCTCTGACAATAATCAACCAGGTACGTAAGTAAAAGTCAAACTGCCAGTTACTGCCTGTATTCAGGACCGAACTAAGACCCCTTGATGCACTTAGCACTTTGAAGATTTTGCCCCAAAACCCTCCCATCTTCCCAACCTTCCAGGCCCATTAACAGCAATATGGGCTCCTGGGCAAATTTGATGGGGCATTTACCACAACCACTCACAGCAGTGAAATGTAAATTGTCACTCTACATACACACGTTATATATATATATATATATATATATATATATATATATATATATATATATATATATATATATATATATATATATACATTTAATGGTTGCAGAAAGGGTAAGAGCTAAGCGTCTGAGAAGAAACAGATGCCCATTTGAATCCTAGATATTTCGGGTTGTCCCAACCTTCCAGGCCCATTAACAGCAATATGGGCTCCTGGGCAAATTTGATGGGGCATTTACCACAACCACTCACAGCAGTGAAATGTAAATTGTCACTCTACATACACACGTTATATATATATATATATATATATATATATATATATATATATATATATATATATATATATATATATATTTATATATATATACATTTAATGGTTGCAGAAAGGGTAAGAGCTAAGCGTCTGAGAAGAAACAGATGCCCATTTGAATCCTAGATATTTCGGGTTGTCAGAAAAGCGACTAACCTTTACGCTACCACGGCTCTAGTTGGTCATGTATCTTTGTGCACTTGCTTCCACAGCAAGGCACATTTGTCATTTGGAGGTGACAGGTTAGAGTCCTGGCACTGCCATAGCAGTTGTTTAGTGTGCCTTTGAAATTTTGTTTTACTTTTTTATATGAGTGCCGATCAACACAATGTTTAATATATATCACAAAATGTTCCAAAACATGTTACGACACATATCGGCAACATGTTCACCCACTGGGTCACCAGTAGACGACTTCGTCGCCGGTCGGGACAGTATTTGGGTTTGTATCCTTTGATCGCGTCAACACTGCAGGACTCCTTTTCAGGGCCGTTGGTGGCGTGCAGTGTTAAGCCATTTTGTGTGGCGCACATAACCTAGTCACAATTATAACCTAAAGCTCCCCCCTTTCGGGGATGCTGGTTAAATGTGACAATTGTTTCCCCAGCAAAGCACCTTCCTACCACTGGTATGACTAGATAATGCTGTGGCGCTTGCGCAGTTTCGACTTGTGCTTGAAGATGTAATTGTTCACGAGCGGATGATGTCAACATCGTACATTCCATGTGTAGGCTCTGAGGCCCCCTTTTAGTTGTCAGGAAAAGACCAATATGTCCATTATTGAGCATGTCGTGAAAGCTGACTCATTAGGAGTTTGCTGAAGCCTCATGTGTTGGACAGAAAGATGCAAAGATCGCAGTCTGTCTGTAAACATGTAAACAGCACAACGTGCCGACGCCATTTTAGTGGCGAATGCAGAAAAAAAAAAAAAAAAGAAAACGAAGAAAAATAAAAAAAAAGAAAGAAAGAAAAGAAAGAAAGAAAGAAAGAAAGAAAGAAAGAAAGAAAGAAAGAAAGAAAGAAAGAAAGAAAGAAAAAAGAAAAGAAGAAGAAGAAGAAGAAGAAGAAGAAAGAAGAAGAAGAAGAAGAAGAAGAAGAAGAAGAAGAAGAAGAAGAAGAAGAAGAAGAAGAAGAAGAAGAAGAAGAAGAAGAAGAAAGAAGAAGAAGAAGAAGAAGAAGAAGAAGAAGAAGAAGAAGAAGAAGAAGAAGAAGAAGAAGAAGAAGAAGTAGAAGAAGAAGAAGAAGAAGAAGAAGAAGAAGAAGAAGAAGAAGAAGAAGAAGAAGAAGAAGAAGAAGAAGAAGAGGAGGAGGAGGAGGAGGAGGAGGAGGAGGAGGAGAAAAAGAAGAAGAAGAAGAAGAAGAAAAATAAATCGAAAAAGAAGAAGAAGAGTAAAAGGAGGAATAAAAGGAAGAGGAGGGGGACGTGAAGCGGGAAGAGGAGGAGGATACGATAAATCATCACACACACACACACACACACACACACACACACACACACACACACACACACACTCACACAAATCACTTAATCTTCATTTAGGATACTTCAGCATTGTGGTGTTTAAAGTTTATACTCAAGCCTACTTCGCAGTTAACTTGTTCATTCAGTTGTCCAGATCTGCATTGTGCCGTAGACGTCGCAGTTCAACTAACAGCTGAGCGCTCGGTTGCTCGGCATGCTGCGATGTAAAGTTTCAGACTGTCGGTGACTCTATCGATCCATGTTCTTCTAGATCTCCTTCGGCCTATTGGTGCTTTCATTTTCAGGTTGTACGCTCTTTGTGCCCTGGTATCGTTAGATTTATCCTCACTAGGTAGCTGAACAACTTCAATCCTAATTTCTTAGTGAATTTACCAATCTTATTGTTCCAACAGTTTTTATTATCTTTTTGTTTCTGATACGAACTCTTGTGGTTTTGTTCTCATGTTTCTCAAACATTTCATTTCACAGTGGGTTAATGTTCTCTCACGTCCTTCTGTTAATGCGTAAGTCTGACAATGACAACGTAAAGTTGGAATTTAAAAAAAAAGACTTTATAATTTGTCTTTTTATCTATTTTGGAATATCGAGGTGTTGCAGAATCATGGTAAGTTCAAACACTCTGACTGACTGACTGACTTTCTACCCCACCAGGACATCACATAAGCGATAAACACCCGATGACACAATGGGCCACCATGTGGGTGAGGATCACCGTGGAGAGGTCCCAGAAACCGCGTTCAGCCTTTAGGCCATATTTATATCCAGGCTAAATTGCGGCCCCTGGCAAAAGCCAGAGTAGGGCTTCAAATAACAACAAATTTCATCCTGAAAAGGGCGAGAAGTAAGGTAACACTCTGTACATTACACACCTTTCAGTGGAACCTGGTTTGCGGACTAAGCTGGGTGAAACCAACAGTTGCCTCAATTCAAATGATAGGAGTCCTAGCTGGAGTCATTGTGTCAGGATTCCTGTCCGACTGCATCGGGAGAAAGAAAACCATGTATCTCTTTGTGCTAGAACACGCAGCTCTCAATTTGATTACTGCCTTTTCTGTGAACTGGGAGATGTTTATTGTATGCCGATTCTTTATCGGCCTGGGTATTGGTGAGTATTTTAGCTATTTTATCCACTACAGACCACTATACTGTTTGACATGTCACCTTATAAATCACTAGAGTATCAATCGGTGGAATGCCAAATCACAAAGATATCACATCATCATCATCAAGTGCCTTGCTAACATAGGTCTTCCTGCTTTTCCACAGATCTCGGTCTTTGGTATTCTAGGCTCAACTGATGATATTTCTCCATGCCACTGTCTTAAACCATCCACCATCATTTCTCTGCCTCTTCAACCAGTGATCTTTCTAGTTGTGACGAAATTTTTAAGTGTTCCTTTTCTCATTACATTACCAAGGAACTTTGTTTGTCTCCTTCTCATTGTTGTAAGTAATGTTCACAGATATAGAAAATCACTGGCATACAGGACTGCATAGAAACTAGTTCAGTTAAATACAAAATCATTGGAATATTAGATCACTAAGATATTGAAATACTGGAATACTAAATCACAAAGCTATAGCTTTTATCAAATAACAGGAACACCAGAGTACTAAATCACAAAAGTGACTGGGGATGAAATGAGGTTTGTTGAGGGAAAAAACACACACACACATCCACATACAACTAAAACCAAAGGAGGAGAAGAAACACCAGATCGCGGTGGGGCAGTACGGGTTGGATCAGATCAGCAAGTTCAAATAACTTGGAGTTGGAACAGACCGTAATGGAGACATTAAGACATAGCTGGCTACTAGAAAAGCCGCTGTTGGAAGAATTTTGTAGGCCATAAATCGATGTTTTCTCAGCAAAAGAAAAACTGACAAAAGGACGAAAATGGTTGTTTACCGCTCTACCTACGTGCCAGTCCTGACCTAGTGTGAGTCATAGGCAATGACAACAGCTCACAGAAGCCAGCTTCATGCTTCAGAAATGAGCTCTCTGAGAAAGTTGGTCCAAGTTACCATAAGGGAGAATGTTTGTAATCAGACAATACGTCCGGATCTCGGATCTCAGGCCTTACAAACTCGAATGGATCAGTCACAGTTACTGTGGTTTGGACATGTATTCAGAATGAAAGAGATTCGGGCCACCATAGCAGGCAAGGTAGGCCAAGAACCAGAAATTAGACTAACAGAGCAACTGACACAAGACGGGGATAGAACAGAGCCAAGAAAAAAAAAACTGCAGATAGAAAAGTCTGGCGATCTCGCTGGCAAACATCTACACGCCCATGATAGAAAAGGTTCGACTAAGGAAGTAAGTAAGTAAGTGTTTTATATTGGACTTTAAATATACCTTTTATCGACAGGAGTGATTCTCGTGTCCAGTTTTCCATACCCAATGGAGTTTCTACCAATCAAATGGAGACCCATAGTGTCTTCACTTCCGATTTGGCCATTGGGGATCATGGTCTTTGCCCTGGCAGGATGGCTGCTGGAAAACTGGTCACATTTGCATATCGCCTGTGGGATTCTGTCTATCCCTGGGCTTATCGGATATTTGTAAGTATACTTGTTGTCAGGGTGGCTTTCGTGTTATCTCATCCTCGTAGGTTTCTTCTTCCCTGACGATATTAACTTTTTCCCGTCCAAGACAGTGAGACGCATGGGGCAGTATTTTGTGCGGCTGTTACGAGGGCTGGTATATATATATAACCTTTTTAGAAGATTGAACTGGAGGAGGAGGAGAAGAAGAAATAGTAGGAGTAGCAACAGTAGTAGAAGCTTCTTTTCTTTGCTCAGTTACTTTATAGAAGTACTGAGGGGGAAATGTAAGGATCTTCTGCTTATTTTTTCAAATGCGATATATCAGCTAATCTTCATTTCTTTGAGGCTGTTCTGTATGTCGCTTTCTGTCTTCCACAGAGTCTTCCATTTGCTCTGTATACCTTATATTTCATTTCTTCGGTGTGGCTCGCTGTGATGGTTGTTATCAGGGCATTCTCGTCAGATGGACAAACCATTCCATCAGTTGCAGCCTGATTCAAAGTCCATCTGTGTTTACTTCTCAGTGCTGAATATCTGCCAGAACCTTTACTCAATCCCGTTGAATTAGTCTTTCAATGAATGGATTTTCTGTTGTTGTTTTTTCGATTGCACTGTCGTTGAAGTAAATGGATGAATAAACGAGAAGGCATTCAAGTCGTTGGGGTAAATTAATAAAAAGAAAAAAAAAGGAAAAGGCATTAAGGTCGTTGGAGTAAATGGATAAAAAAAAACCGGGAAGGCATTAAGGTCATTGAAGTAAATAGAGAAATAAACAGGACGGCTTTAACATCGTTGGAGTAAAAAGATAAATAAACGGAAAGGCATTAAGGTCGTTGGAGTAAATGAACAAATAAACAGTAAGGCATTAGGGCCGTTGGGGTAAATTGATAAATAAACAGAAGGTCAATAAGGTCATCAAAGTAAATGGATAAATAAATAGGAAGGCAATAAGATCGTCAAAGTAGATTGATAAATCAACAGAAAGGTATAAATTACTTTATTGTAGAAAACAACTTTAGATTTTAGTAATTAGAAGTTGTCCGTGTGAATTCCGGAGCCCCACTCAGGGCGGGAGGAAGGAGGGGAATAAACCCACTGCCTCCTAACAAACATGTCGAAAGAGGCAACAAATCAGGATTCTGCTAAAATCAAATGTTTTGGGCCTACGTGCACTGATATCTCAGCCTTTCTGTAAACCATAACCCAACTTACCAAGCGCCCTTATAAGCGCTGAGGCAGAAACAAAGAAGATATGTAAAAGTATAGAATTTGTTTCAGCGCATTGAAATTTTCCTATGTACATTGTCATTGCCCATATTGTTTTAACAGACCGCTAGGATACTTCGACCACCTTTGCTTTCCAAATATTTTTTGGTACCCTTTTTTAAACATTCGATCAATCTTGGGCCAGAGGTCAGTTTAAAAAATTATTCTCAATAAGGATTCGAACATGCTATTTGTGGCTTCGAATTTATATATTTACTTTTCTACAGTACTTAACCACCTATCTAAAGTACTTAAACCACCGATCTACAGTACTTACCAGCCTATCTACAGTACTTAACCACCGATCTACAGTACTTAACCACCGATCTACAGTACTTAACCACCTATCTACAGTACTTACCAGCCTATCTACAGTACTTAACCACCGATCTACAGTACTTACCAGCCTATCTACAGTACTTAACCACCGATCTACAGTACTTAACCACCGATCTACAGTACTTAACCACCTATCTACAGTACTTAACCACCTATCTAAAGTACTTAACCACCTATCTACAGTACTTAACCACCTATCTACAGTACTAAACCACCTATCTACAGTACTTAACCACCTATCTACAGTACTTAACCACCTATCTACAGTACTTAACCACCGATCTACAGTACTTAACCACCTATCTACAGTACTTAACCACCGATCTACAGTACTTAACCACCGATCTACAGTACTTAACCACCGATCTACAGTACTTAACCACCTATCTAAAGTACTTAACCACCTATCTAAAGTACTTAACCACCGATCTACAGTACTTACCAGCCTATCTACAGTACTTAACAACCTATCTACAGTACCTTACCACCTACCTACAGTAATTAATATTTTATATTAAAAACCACATCTCCACGCACTAAGTAATTTGTTTGCCCACATTCGAAGATTCACCACCATTCATCTGGACATGTTGAACATAACATGTCAATGCTTTCTTTGAGGCATTCAATAACGATGATTTATAGCATCAGGCTGATAAAACAAGACGCTTGTCATTTTCTTAAACGTGGCTTTTGCTTGTCACTTCTAGCTTTATATCTCTGTTGCGCATCTTTCATATGTTCTTATATACATAAAAGAAGGAGAGAAGAAGAAGAGAACGAACGAGAGAGAGAGAGAGAGAGAGAGAGAGAGAGAGAGAGAGAGAGAGAGAGAGAGAGAGAGAGAGAGAGTGTGTGTGTGTGTGTCTATGCGCGTGTGTTTGATATCACGATTTATGAGCTTTCATAAACAAAAGATGTGTTGTGCCAAAGAAAGAGATGCATTAGATAAAAGAATACATTAAACAGTGAAGTTTGTTACACAGAGATAATTGAAAACGTTAGACAAACGTTTTGTAAAAGGAAACTTCACACATGAGTTTTTCGATAGAAGAAGATCAGTTGGATAACGGGGCATGTGAAAAGGATTACTGATAGAATAAGAAAAGGTAATTTCTTTGCAGTGGAAAGCATGCGAATATGCTCTAGCTCTGTCAATATTTGTCGAGGTGAATAAATGTTTTCTTAGCAGAACATTTATAAATATGTAATTGCAGTTTCCCCCATGTGATGGTGAGTTAAAAAAAAAGACAAATAACAACAGAAAGAACTAATAATTTTTTTTTAATTGACGTTGCGACTAAAAACATGTCGTCATGACACTTCAATGAAAGGATAAAAAGTAATAGCAAAAATAATACTTATGTTGCTTGAGTAAACACTGAATAGACAGTTTAAACAACACAAATGGATGTACATGTAACCTAATATTCGACTGGAAAAGAACAATTTATAATTTCTTTTTAAAAATCTTTTTGCTATTACTGTTCACTACTTTATAACAAACACGTCATTGGGTTTGTTTTCCGCACGTAAAACTTGTTGATAGTCTTAACATACGCTGCATACTTATCGCCACTTATGCAGACACTCTAACGTGTGAGAGCTAGCAGTTACTAATAGTAACCAGCCGCGCACGCATGCTCTCGGCAGCAAAGCGAGGAGAAGAAAAATATCACGAGTCACCCTGTCTTTTCTTGCTAGCGCTTAATTTTGTACCAAACCTTTACACAAGCGAACTGATCAATCCTCGCCACTGTAATAGCGTGATTTTAGAAATTTATAGATTATGTGAATTTAAGGTAGAAAAGAAGTGTGAACCCACAATAATTCACATTCTCTTTACTTCCACCCTCCAGTTATGTGCCAGAGAGCTTACGGTGGCTGGCCGTTCATGATAATATGAAAGAAGCCCAGAACGTGGTGGCTAAAATTGCAGTAGCCAATCGCAAGTTTCAGTTTCGTAAGGCCTCCATCATGTTGCAGGTGAGAAATGAACTATCAAATATTCTACCTGAAAGAAATAACAATTAGGAAGATTTAATTAAAAACTAGATTTCTTTGTTTCGCTGTTTGTCGACCTATTTTTCTTCTGTCAATTTATCTAACTACTTAATATTGAACCATCTATCTAGCAACCCGCCTATCTAACGATGTACCTACTTACTACGTACCTACCTACTTACTTAACCATCTAAATACCAATGTACCTACATAATTACCTACTTCACTACATATATACCAATTTACCTACCCCATTTAACTGACGATCAATCTAGCAATCTAGCTTCCTGATTAATAATTACTTTAGCTTATCCACCAATTGCCTAATTGATTACCTACCTACCTACTTACTTAACCATCTATCTACCAATTTAATACCCGATTAACTGCTTATTAACCACATGTCTACCAATTATCCTTCCCGATTACCTACTTGCTTGACTATATATGTACCAATTCACCTACTTAACCACCTATCAACCAACTTATCTACCTAACCTACTCACTTATCTATTGACTTACATAAATACTTACTTAAAAAAATTCTTATCTACTACCTTACCTACCCGGTTATTTATCAAAGTTAAGCTTGGTGAAGCACGTCTTTGTCATCTTCGAGGTAAAGTCAGGAGATACAATAACCAACTCCTCATGGGTACAATCAGTAGAGGTACCTTTAAGTAGCTGCTGCATCGGAAGACCGAGCACGTATGGGTAAGCCCAGTGTGCAAAGACGTCGATTTTGATAACATAACTTCACTAATTATTTTAATGAAAACCAGAAAGCTTGAATATAAATAGTGTACTTATTTTAGGAAAAACAAGTATAGACCCACGGCCTATCTAAGCATGTCGTAAGAGTCTACTGAAGTCGGAGTGCATCTGCCTGAGAGGCAAAGAACCAAAAGTCTGCATACAAATTAGTCAGATCTGTCAAACATATGCACACGCAACACTCATGTTCTGAAACAGGACTGCAGTCCAGAGGTGGAGGAACGACTAGAACTTTCCGCCAGAGTTTATAGCCGGTGAACGCGAAGAAGAAGAAGAAGAAGAAGAAGAAGAAGAAGAAGAAGAAGAAGAAGAAGAAGAAGAAGAAGAAGAAGAAGAAGAAGAAGAAGAAGAAGAAGAAGAAGAAGAAGAAGGATAGTGTACAGTATTTTTGATCTTCTCATATTTAATTATTGTAGACAATGGCCTGGGAAGAACAGAAGGCTCAAGAAAATAGGAAGAAAAGCAAGCAGGTGAATGTTTTCAAGGATTGGCAGACGGTTGAAGTGACACTGATGGTCTCCTACCACTGGTAAGGTAGTTAAAAAAACCAATGTTTTATGTTTATTCAACGGATCAACAACATGGCACACGGACAGTAGCCCATAAGTGCTCCGTTCTTCTTCTAGCTCAAGCCTGAGTCTAAAGAATCTCAGCGCAATGCACAAACTCTGTTGTACCGGCGACGATAATGAAATACTTTGGGTAGATTTATGGCTCGAAATTTTGCTCGGGCAGCGCCGTTAGGCTACTCTTTTCGATTTCCAATTGCCAAGGCAATTTTTTACGTGCGCAACAATACATACGGGCGTTCGGTCTTACTACATAGAGACCAGGGGAGATTACTAGAAGTCCAAGTGAAAAAATCCTAGCCTTCACCAGGGGCTTGAACCTGGAACCTCTAGCACTCGGCTGTTACCTTCACAGAACTACCGTTAAAACAAACAAATCTTTACATAATCACAAATGTAAGAAAGAAACAACCATTTTCTTCTTCTTCTCGCTCACCAGTTGTAAATTCATGTGGACAGTTCTAGTTGTTCGTCCACTTCTGGATGTTGGTCTTATTCCAGAGCTTGAGTTCTGCATGCAAATCTATTTACGTGACTGAGGCAGATGCACTCTGATTTCAAATGAAACACTCATAGTGGCACTTCGCATGTTTATTACATGAGGGGGTGCCCACGTGGCGAAGTGGCTTTTCGAATGCCTTGGGTTTGTTATACGGCTACGCTGTTCAGTTCACAAGTGATGTTTTTACAGAGATCCTCGTGGAATGTCGCTGGAGCTACGGAGTTTCTGTTTTATGTGACTCTTTCTACAGACAGCTAGCCGTTCTGCAAGGAGAGACCAAGCCATATGGGATAAAATCCGATGCAATGAAGTTGATCGTCTTGACTTTAAGCTTTAACCTATTTTTTTTTTACAAGAGGGGCTCTGTGGGTCAGTTGGTATTTCTGCCCCCAAAATGGGACTCCGAAACCCACACGACAAAAGGGTCATCACTTTTTTTTTGTCACAATGAAACAAAAGACACTGTGATAACAGGAAAGATTCACAGAAAGAGAGATATAGGCATGCAAGAGAAAATTCCTGATAGCTAGCTGTTTATCATGGCATTGGCGGGAGAGCAACTGACTGATGTTATTAGAGCTCGCAAGAATGAGAAAAGCTCGATCGGCCACGCCATTCGGCAAGATAACTGAGGATAAGGATAAGGATGGTGATGATTGATCAGTATTACAATAGGATTCATTATACTGCAGCAGCGGTGGCACAGTTGCTAATAGCTTGCCTGCTGACCAGAAGGTCTTCAACACTGAAATTTGCTAACACCACAAAAAGCTCCAGGTAGCCCCCCCCCCCCCCCCTTCCCCCACAGTTGCTATATAAAGCTGACCTTGTTCTCAGAGTAAGTACCCGTGTACTAAATTTACCTTAAACTAAGAAAATCTGGTTTAACAAGAACGCAACGAAACTACGGCAGTATTACAGTTCTTACCCGTGGACGATTTGCAACCTCATATCTGACAATGGTGGCTAACAAAGACAGATATACTAAATGACCCGTTAAGCAGAACCAGTCTAGCGAAAGTATTCTACAGATACGCTTAGTTACCAACTTAAAGAGAAACTCCGGGGCACCACATCTTGATCTATTGACATCAAAGGCGTGTGGTTATGCAATGCCATGGCGATAACTGAACTCGGTCTGGTGGGCTGAAAAGTTGCACTTTTGTGACTTGTCGGTTACCGACAAGTCTTCTTTTGAAACGGGTCTTCATGGCGAAGTGGTCAAGCCGTTTGCCTCCCGCTCTGAAGTTCGCGGGTTCGTTTTGCTGCAGCGCCCTTGAGTTCACTATTGCAATTTTTACTGAGATCACTGAGTATCGCTACAGAGTTCGTGTTCTCTACGACGCTCTCGACAGGCATCTAGTTGTTCTGCGGAGAGAGACTAAGTCATATGGGATAAGAGAGACTAAGTCAAATGGGATAAGAGAGACTAAGTCATATGGGATAAGAGAGACTAAGTCATATGGGATAAGAGAGACTAAGTCATATGGGATAAGAGAGACTAAGTCATATGGGATAAGAGAGACTAAGTCATATGGGATAAGAGAGACTAAGTCAAATGGGATAAGAAAGACTAAGTTATATGGGATAAGAGAGACTTAGTCATATGGGATAAGAGAGACTAAGTCATATGGGACAAGAGAGACTAAGTCATATGGGATAAGAGAGACTAAGTCATATGGGATAAGAGAGACTAAGTCATATGGGATAAGAGAGACTAAGTCATATGGGATAAGAGAGACTAAGTCATATGGGACAAGAGAGACTAAGTCATATGGGATAAGAGAGACTAAGTCATATGGGGTAAGAGAGACTAAGTCATATGGGATAAGAGAGACTAAGTCAAATGGGATAAGAGAGACTTAGTCATATGGGATAAGAGAGACTAAGTCATATGGGATAAGAGAGACTAAGTCATATGGGATAAGAGAGACTAAGTCATATGGGATAAGAGAGACTAAGTCATATGGGATAAGAGAGACTAAGTCAAATGGGATAAGAAAGACTAAGTTATATGGGATAAGAGAGACTTAGTCATATGGGATAAGAGAGACTAAGTCATATGGGACAAGAGAGACTAAGTCATATGGGATAAGAGAGACTAAGTCATATGGGATAAGAGAGACTAAGTCATATGGGATAAGAGAGACTAAGTCATATGGGATAAGAGAGACTAAGTCATATGGGACAAGAGAGACTAAGTCATATGGGATAAGAGAGACTAAGTCATATGGGATAAGAGAGACTAAGTCATATGGGATAAGAGAGACTAAGTGATATGGGATAAGAGAGACTAAGTCATATGGAATAAGAGAGACTAAGTCATATGGGATTTTAAAAAAAACTGTACAATGAAGTCTCTACTCACACCTTTATCTTTACCTTCTTTTGAAAGTCACTGTTGTGGGGTGTTGTTTATCTTGTCTTCTGGCTTGTGTACTCTATTTTTGGGGCAGATGTTCTTTTACGCCCTGAAGCCAAGCTGTCCCCAGTTGCCCCCCTTAGTCTCTCTGATATTAAATCTAGGCTTCCATTTAACTTTATGTCTACATGAAGATAGTTCCGGCATCTTTGTCAAAACTAAATTGTTCACAAATTAGGACTATGTATGTTTGTAAGTTGTACCCTACCAGGACATCACACAAGAGATAAACACCCAGTGACACAATGTGCCGCAATGCGCATGAGGATAACGCCTCAGAGAGGTCCCAGAAAATCCTTTCAGCCGTTAGACCATATTTATGGCCCGGCTATATTCAGGGCCCCCAGCAAAAGCCAGGGTGGTGCTTCAAAAAACGAAAAATTGCATCACACATGGGGACGACAAGACCATACAAATAAAATTGAAAAAAAAATACACGGAGAGAAGGATTATAGACTTCCCTTGTTGAAAACTAAATTAGTTCCTAGGTGACTGTTAAAAAAATTACAAGCATACTTCTGTAAAACCACATGTGTGATGCCTCAAGAAATTGCAAGCAATTAAACACAATAAGATAACTGACCCTATATCTGTTTGGACTCGAAAAGATATACATTTCTGTTCAGTCTAATTCTGCGGCATCCTTCTCTGTAGTCCACGCTGTAGATCCTACAACAGTGCACTTCTGTAGTGCGACCTTTCCCTGGATGTTTAAAGAACACGCTTACTTCAAACTAAACGGCTTAAAAGATTCTTTTTTTTTTTTTGCACTGTGTACACAAATGTACAATGGAATATGTAATCATGTACAAAAATCTGTAGCGGAATATGTAATCATGTACAAAAATCTGTAGCGGAATATGTAATCATGTACAAAAGTCTAAACTGAAATATGTAATAATGTGCCAAAAAATACAGAACCTTCTTCACACCAGTGGCGTACTGGGTATATGATGCTAGATTCCTATTTTTGTATAGAACAACGGGTAGCAAGTCCAAGCCTGCGAAAGAACTGCAGCCTTCAGGGTGTTGACAGCATTGCCCATTGGCATAGAGTGGGCAGTAATATGCTTTGTATGAGTTGTTTCTTTGGTGCTGTTCGTGTCTTGTGCTGTAATAGAAAGCGAGAGAGAGAGAGAGAGAGAGAGAGAGAGAGAGAGAGAGAGAGAGAGAGAGAGAGAGAGGAGAGAGAGAGAGAGAGAGAGAGAGAGAGAGAGAGAGAGAGAGAGAGAGGGGGGAGGGGGGGGGGGAGGAGACAGCATGGTATCTGACCCAATATTTGACACAGCATTCTAGAGGGAAAAATGAAACACACAATTGTGTTTAAATCCAGGTTGCCGTTTGACTTAAAGCTTTTACATTTTTTTTTTTAAAAACTAGTGTAAACGATTATTTTTGTGTGACAGAAGTCTTTCTTTAATTTGGCTGAAATCATTCAGCTAATAAATATAACAATTTACAGTTCAGTGAATCAAGGGTCATCTCCGCACTCAAGGTTCTCCATCAGTGATTATAAAGCTTCCGTCTCTCGCTTTCTAACACAGTACACACACATACTCTCTGTAGCCACTTGTCTCGTTGTCACCCTCTTTCTGTCCTAGCCTTCGTCTTTCCCCTCCAGTGGTACTTTAAAATATGTAAATGAACCTATAAATATGCACAACTTAAGCTTCCTAAGGGGAATTCATTTTATGCGATCGCTACAGCCCTAACACCTCATTACCTAGTCTGATTACCGGACTAAACTTGTACTTACCCCAAGTGATTATTGTGCGTGTCTTCCGTATGATTGCAATTAATCTGGGTTAGGTTCCAGTAAATAAAACAATGTCATTCGTGTCAGCTGATTTTAATGGACACGGACGTTTCAGGTGGCCGGAAACCCTTGCAGTGTTCTAAATTACTGTGGGGGAAAAAATACAGGCATTGCTGGGCACTCATAAAAGTGAAAGGATGTGTATGTTTATAAATACTTAACGGATCAACATCATGGCACCCTGGTGTAACCCATAGGTGCTCTATTCTACTTCTAACTCAAGCCTGAGTCTGAAGTTTTTCGTCACAGTGCACGAACTCCGTTGTCCCGGCGAGTGAAAGAATGCAGTAGTCAAAGGGTACGATAGATAATATACAAACCACGGTAAAGATATAATTGGTGTGGATAGGGTGCCTAAGCTTTTTTATAATTCTCTAAATGGAGGGGGTGGGGGCTTTCAAGAAGTTCAAGCCTTGTTTGAATGTGCAGTAATAATAATATGTGTGTGCTAAACGGAAAGTCAAAATAAAAATACATTTGAAAAAATAGGAAATGCACAAACAAATACTATACAAGAGAATGCCTATGCGTGGTCAGGGGGAACTTAGTCCCTTGACAATTTTCGAAAGGGAAATGGGGCCCTTGGTCTGTTTAAATATTATGGGAGCCAGGTAGGGCGGAAGTGGGGGAGGCGGGTGTCTCAAGCTGCCTGAACTCCCAGGTTTCAGCACCCCTCATACAAACTAAACTCTACAACAAGACAGAAACTCCCACCTGGAGAGACCAAACGACGACAGTATGATGTTGCAGTGTTCTGGTTAATATTTGTTTCTGTGACCTGCAGTTTTTCAAATTATTTATTTACACACGCCATTTATGTTCTTACATTTTCATCATCATCATCATTATCATCATCATAATCATCATCGTCATCAAATTCATCATAATCCCTTTCTCCAGTGGAAGCAAGGGCCTCATTTTGTTACAACAATACATCCTGCCAAACACCATTTTATAGGCAAATGCAAGAGAGAAAAAAAGAAGAAATAGAAGAAGAAAAAAGAAAGAAAAGAAGAACGAGTAGTAGTAGTATTAGTAGTAGTAGTAGCAGCAGCAGCAGCAGCCGTAATAATATCAGAAGAAACAAAAGAAGAAGAAGAAGAAAAAGAAGAAGAAAAAGAAGAAAAAAAGAAGAAAAAGAAGAAGAAGAAGAAGAAGAAGAAGAAGTAGTAATAATAGTAGTAGTAGTAGTAGGAGCAGTAGTAGGAGTAGTCGTAGTAGTAGTAATAGTAGTAGTAGTAGTAGTAGTAGTAGTAGTAGTAGTAGTAGTAGTAGTAGTAGTAGTAGTAGTAGTAGTAGTAGTAGTAGTAGTAGAAATAGTAGAAGTAGTAGTAGTAGTAGTATTAGTAGAAGTAGTAGTAGTTGTAGTAGTAGTAGTAGAAGAAGAAGAAGAAGAAGAAGAAGAAGAAGAAGAAGAAGAAGAAGAAGAAGAAGAAGAAGAAGAAGAAGAAGAAGAAGAAGAAGAAGAAGAAGAAAAAGAAGAAGAAGAAGTCCAGGCATTAGAGTAGAGAAGAAGAAGAAGAAGAAGACTAGAAGAAGAAGAATGAAATACAAGAAGAAAAAAGAAGAAGAAGACCAGAAAACCTCAAACATAAGAAGAATACCAACAAGAAGAAGAAGAAGCCATCAGAAGAAGAAGAAGAAGAAGAAGTCAAGAAGAAGTCGAAGAAGAAGAAGAAGAAGAAAGAAGAAGAAGAAGAAGAAGAAGAAGAAGAAGAAGAAGAAGAATAAGAAGAAGAAGAAGAAGAAGAAGAAGAAGAAGAAGAAGAAGAAGAAGAAGAAGAAGAAGAAGAAGAGAGATCACAATAGCCACTATTATCATTACTATCACTGCCACGGTCAGTTCAACCAAACGACTGCCACATTTTCTCACAAACGATAAAATGACGGCTATAAACTCTGACATTGCCCTTAATTAAGACCGATATTCCACAATCTGTTTCAGGTTTTCCTTGTCTATCGTGTATTTCGGCCTGTTCTTCAGTGCGCCCAGCCTTGCCGGCAACATCAACTTGAACATATTTCTCCTAGCAGTGATGGAGTTGCCTTCTATACTCGTCACCTTCTTTTCCAACAACAGGTAAGTCACCTGCTGGGACATCCCAGGGGTCAATGAAATACCATGACATAAATTTACTAAGTACTGATAAGCACTCACAGAAGTAGTCGGGTAATCGCAGTTTCCATTTCCTAGCAAAGGTTTACTAAAACCTTGGACGGTCAGAGTAAATAACAACGATTGCTTGAAATAAAATAATCAAAGTAGATCTCTATTTACAACGATAAGAAAGAGACAAACACTGTTCTTTGGGCACATAATGAGAACAGAGACAACGGAGAACATTGTGACAATTAGAAAGATCAGTGAAAAAAAGGGTAGAGGCACATCAAGAGAGATGATGCTGGAAGGGCTAAAACGATGGCATCAAGAGAGCTGTTCCAGGCTACCAGGGATCGTGATCTGTTGAGACGCACGAGCGCCTACGCCAGTTGGCAGGGCACATGATACTGATGAGCAAAGGGTTTTCCCCATTGCTGCTCTATCCCTGTGCCAATGAAAACCACACAAAATGTCCATCATAGTTCATTGTTTAAAAGTTGACACATGCGTCAGTCCCAGCAAAGCCAGTAGCATACAAATGCATTAAATGCATAAGACATCTGTCAGAAGTGCCAACACAAACAGTCCGGCACTAGAAATGCAGTTTATCGTCACAGAGGTATAGCGAGGAAATAGAGATGGGAGGATACAACCAACTACAATATCCTCTACAAAATGTGGCTTTTTTGTCTTCCCCGGGCGTGAACCCGGACCACAAGGAGTTCGTTACCCTGTAGCCGCACAGTCAGGTTTAGCCAACTGTGCTAGCGAGCCGGTTAAGGAAGACCTTTCAAATTTCCGTTTGTGCTTGGATTAACTCGTAAATGCAAGTGCACAGCGTGCCAGTGAGTTAAGACAGCCCAAGACGTATACATGACAGTTCACACCTGTCTTATGTTACAGTTGCCGTAAGGTACTTAACCGATTTAAAGCTTTATAGGAGCATCAGGTCTTGCTGGATTCACATCCGAAATATAGCACCGTGGGTCACTGTGGTGTCAAGCTAATAACAGGAGGAAGACTCGGAACAAACAAAGAAAAAGTTGTCTACTTACTGAGAAAAAAAAAAAAAAAGACAGAACATTACATATCATAAACATAATAATTCCCCAGAAATAAAAATACTATTAAATAAAGAAACGAACACTCTCAACAGATTGCACAATTCATTACCTGACGTTTCTCCCTGCATTTCGTCAAATGCGTCGTTGTAAAGTCAGGGACATAGTTGTTTAGTCAAAGACATGGTTGTATAGTCAGGGACATTGTTGTATAGTCAGGGACATAGTTGTATAGTTAAAGACATGGTTGTATAGTCAGGGACATAGTTGTATAGTCAAAGACATGGTTGTATAGTCATGGACATAGTTGTATAGTCAAAGATATGGTTGTATAGTTAGGGACATTGTTGTATTGTCAGGGACATAGTTGTATAGTCAGGGACATAGTTGTATAGTTAGAGGGACATAGTTTTTTTTTTTCAGGGACATAGTTGTATAGTCAGGGACATAGTTGTATAGTTAGGGACATAGTTGTTTAGTCAGGGACATAGTTGTATAGTCAGGGACATTGTTGTATAGTCAAAGACATGGTTGTATAGTCAGAGACATAGTTGTAATAATCAGGGACATAGTTGTATAGTCAGGGACATAGTTGTAGTTAAAGACATGGTTGTATAGTCAGGGACATAGTTGTATAGTCATGGACATAGTTGTACAGTCAAAGACATGGTTGTATAGTCAGGGACATTGTTGTATTGTCAGGGACATAGTTGTATAGTCAGGGATATGGTTGTATAGTCAGGGACATGGTTGTATAGTCAAAAACATAGTTGTATAGTCAGGGACATAGTTGTATAGTTAGGGACATAGTTGTATAGTCAAGGGACATAGTTGTATAGTCAGGGACATAGTAGTTTAGTCATGCACATAGTTGTATAGTTAGGGACATAGTTGTATACTCAGGGACATAGTTGTATAGTTAGGGACATAGTTGTATAGTCAGGGACATAGTTGTATAGTCAGGGACATAGTAGTATATTCAAGGACATAGTTGTATAGTCAGGGACATAGTTGTATAGTCAGGGACATAGGTGTATAGTCAGGGACATAGTTGTATAGTCAGGGACATAGTTGTATAGTCAAGGACATAGTTGTATAGTCATGCACATAGTTGTATAGTTAGGGACATAGTTGTATAGTCAGGGACATAGTTGTATAGTCATGCACATAGTTGTTTAGTTAGGGACATAGTTGTATACTCAGGGACATAGTTGTATAGTCAAGGACATAGTTGTATAGTTAGGGACATAGTTGTATAGTCAGGGACATAGTTGTATAGTCATGCACATAGTTGTATAGTTAGGGACATAGTTGTATAGTCAAGGACATAGTTGTATAGTCATGCACATAGTTGTATAGTCAGGGACATAGTTGTATAGTTAAGGACATAGTTGTATAGTCATGCACATAGTTGTATAGTTAGGGATATAGTTGTATAGTCAAGGACATAGTTGTATAGTCAGGGACATAGTTGTATAGTCATGCACATAGTTGTTTAGTCAGGGACATAGTTGTATACTCAGGGACATAGTTGTATAGTCAGGGACATAGTTGTATAGTTAGGGACATAGTTGTATAGTCAGGGACATAGTTGTATAGTCAAGGACATAGTTGTATAGTCATGCACATAGTTGTATAGTTAGGGACATAGTTGTATAGTCAGGGACATAGTTGTATAGTCAGGGACATAGTTGTATAGTTAGGGACATAGTTGTATAGCCAGGGACATAGTTGTATAGTCAGGGACATAGTTGTATAGTTAGGGATATAGTTGTATAGCCAGGGACATAGTAGTATAGTCAAGGACATAGTTGTATAGTCAGGGACATAGTAGTTAACTCAGGTACATAGAAGTAAAGTCAAGTTAAAGTTGTATATCAACGGTCAGCTCTCGCCCCTAATGTTGAAACCAACGCAAGACAAATCGAACCTGGTACGAAGCCGTTTGCAACGCATAGGCCACAGACGCCGACAAAGTCAGGTACTTAGTAGTAAAGTCAGAGACATACGAGTAAAGTCAGGTATATACTTGTAAAGTCAGGTACTTAGTAGTAAAGTTAGGTACATACTAGTAAAGTCAGGTACATACTAGAGAAGTCAGGTACATACTAGTAAAGTCAGATACATACTAGTAAAGTCAGGTACATACTAGTAAAGTCAGGTACATAATAATGTAAAGTCAGGCAAGTAAATGACTTTTTCACACAAGTGGCTCATCCGGGCATATGATGCTAGACTCGAACTTCTATAGACCAATCAGTATTCGAGGTCGCTGATGTGGCCACCACCACACCAACTGCTTTTACTTCTATGGACTTTACCCAGTACTCATTTTAGGCTATGTCGACCTGGCAGCTAAGAAGGGAAAAGATGCTGACGCAGTGTTGATTTGAGCCGAAGTCATTCGGGCCCACAGGCGGGGGCGTCTAGCTACTACGACACCACGGCTCCACAAATTAAAAAAAAAACACATAGATGGGTGTCCTTTACAGTGCGTCGCAGAACCAATGCTTTTATGTTCTTACTGTTCGTTATTTTACTAGGCAATTTTATATTCAGTAGTTTGCAACTGCTCTCAAATGGTCGGCTCTCGAAGCCACTATCGCATCCAACTCTGCTGATTAATCGTCCGCAGCTGGGAACGAATCTTGCACCTTGGAGTTTATATATATATATATATATATATATATATATATATATATATATATATATATATATATATATATATATATATATATATATATTTACAAATATATTTACATACTCTTCCACTAGGTTTTACACAGTTTATATATATATATATATATATATATATATATATATATATATATATATATATATATATATATATATATATATATATATATATATATACTCTTTCACTAGGGCAGGTCGTAAGTGGCCGTCGGTTGTGGCTTTCTCTGTTGCTTGTCTGGCTGCAGTCGGCTGTGTTCTTACCGAATACTTGGGTAAGTTGTTTGTGTATATGTTGATGCCAATAGCATTCAATATTGTAAATAGCTAGATGTGTCTTTTATAACTCCTTCTTTCTTTCTTTCTTTTTTTCTTCCTTTTTTTTTTCTTTTTTCTTCTTTCTTTCTTTCTTTCTTTCTTTCTTTTCTTTCTTTTCTTTCTTTCTTTCTTTCTTTCTTTCTTTCTTTCTTTCTTTCTTTCTTTCTTTCTTTTTCTTCTTTCTTTCTTTCTTTCTTTCTTTCTTTTCTTTCTTTCTTTTCTTTCTTTCTTTCTTTCTTTCTTTCTTTCTTTCTTTCTTTCTTTCTTTCTTTCTTTCTTTCTTTCTTTCTTTCTTTCTTTTCTTTCTTTATCCTTTCTTCTTTCTTTCTTTCTTCTTTCTTTCTTTCTTTCTATCTTTCTTTTTTTCTCACGTTCTTTCTATTTGTAGGTTTTTCTGTTTCTGTCTTTCTGTCTTTTTTTCTTTGTATTTCTGTTATCTGTGTTTTTTCTGCACAGAATACTTTATAAATTTATTTTCTACAGAAACGTTTCCCATGCATGATAGCATATTTGATACATGGTGCCTGCCTTACATGTGTTTACACCAGTTAGTACTGAACTGATGGTCAGTTCTCACGCAGACCGCCTTTCTTCCAAACATGTCTTGCTATAGTCCGTTCAGAAATGTTATTACAATCGGTCCATTATGTTCTAAAATATTAGAATCTTTCATGTTCATGAATTTCTGAGCAGACTATAGCGTTAATGTCATAATGCGTTTCTGTAGTTCCTTTTTACACCCTCTAGTCACATCTTTCTTGGTCGGCCTCTTGCCGTGTAGCCTGCTGTTCTCAAGTAGTAGGCTCCAGCTGCAAGATGAATTAGTTTCATTCTGACCAATAGGCAATAGAAGGTTGATTTGGTCAACGTCACGCAAACCGCTTTATTCCTAAGAATGTTTCGGAAACCCATTTATATTGAGTCTACCTCACAGTACAGCTCAGAATGTGAGGTCGATTTTCAAAATCCACAAGACCCGTCATAGTCACTTAAAGACCGCCATAGACACTGAAAGACCTCAATAGACACTTAAAGACCGCCATGGACATTGAAAGACCTCCATGGACACTGAAAGACCTCCATGGACACTGAAAGACCTCCATAGACACTGAAAGACCTCCACAGTCACTAAAACACCTCCATGGACACTGAAAGACCTCAACAGACACTTAAAGACCTCCATGGACACTGAAAGACCTCAATAGACACTTAAAGACCTCCATAGACACTTAAAGACTTCCATAGTCACTAAAAGACCGCCATAGACACTGAAAGACCTCCATAGACACTTAAAGACCTCCATAGACACTGAAAGACCTCAACAGACACTTAAAGACCTCCATAGACACTGAAAGACCTCAACAGACACTTAAAGACCGCCATAGACACTGAAAGACCTCCATAGACACTGAAAGACCTCCATAGACACTGAAAGACCTCAACAGACACTTAAAGACCTCCATAGACACTGAAAGACCTCAACAGACACTTAAAGACCTCCATAGACACCGAAAGACCTCAACAGACACTTAAAGACCTCCATAGACACTGAAAGACCTCCATAGACACTGAAAGACCTCCATAGACACTGAAAGACCTCCATAGACACTGTAAGACCTCCATGGACACTGAAAGACCTCAGTGGACACTAAAAGACCTCCAAGGACACTGAAAGACTGTCATTGTCACTAAAGACCGCTATAGACTTGAAAGACCTCCATGGACACTGAAAGACTACCATAGACACTGAAATACTTCCCTCCATAGACCGCCTTAGACACTTGACTTAAGTTTGACTTGTTGCATTGCAGATCATGACTACTCCAAAGCTGCCATAGTAACCGGTCTTTGCCTTACAACTAAATTATGCATTGGGGCTGCCTGGGCCATCGGGGAGGCCTGGGCAAACGAGCTGTACCAGCCGCAGGCAAGGTACTGTATAAACATAGAGACCCTAATAGATCTGTCTGTCTGTTAGCATGTCTTATTTTTTTGTTTTAGGGTATTCCAAAAGTCAAGCTCGCTGTTTGACTTTTTTTTTTCCTTTCAAAAATGACCTTGACTCCCAGGTCGACCCAGCCTTAAATGGGTAACAGGTAAAAGTTCTGGGAAGTAAAAACGACGGGCATGATGCTGACCCTATCAGGTCATTATAAGTCTATAAAATAGAGATCTAGCCCTATATACAAAAAGCACCTGAGAGTCCTTTCTTTTTTGTTTTCAAAACTTTATAAGGCCCTCCAAAATGACTGAATATTTGCAAATACACAGCTCTTCATGACGCGATACGCAATTATTTAAAATTTTTACCACAGAGGCCGTCAGTGTTTACACAATCGTATTTTTTTTTTTTTTTATACGTATCCAGAAACCATGAGTTGTAAACCCTTTGGCTCGGTACTATGGATATCGCAACCCTTCGGCATTGATTCCATTATAGGTACCGTTAATCTGGGAGAAATGTGGCTTTTCTGCCTACCCCCGGGAGTGAACCCGGACCACAAGGAGTTCGTCACCCGGCCGCCGCGAAAGTCAGGTTTAACCAACTTCGTTAGAGAGCCGGGCGCACACACAATCGTATAATGAATGTTGTGTAATTATCGATATTCAGTCACCGTTGAGGAGCTTTTTAAGCATCCTATATATCAAAAGTCACGACAATGCAGTGCACAATTACCTGTCTGTTCGATAACCCAAAGTGTCAATTCATGTTGAGTCGTTTATGTAAAGTTGGAATTTCCATCGAGTTGTAATTGAAAGTTGTGAGTTCCCACTGAGTCAACGCTCAAAAGTGGGAATCCTGTCGCGCCCGTGGTAAGAAGTTGGAACTACCCTAGGGGCGAAGGTCAAATGTTGAAACCACTATCTAGTCCAACGATTCTCAACCTTTATAAGGCCACGACCCTTTATTACACCTCTCTTGTACTATGGCGACCCAATAACAATTTTTTTTCTTTTATAACTTCGATGAATAATGTTTTTTCCGATTTTCTGAGGCGACCCTGCGAAAGGGTCGTTCGACATAAAAAAAAAAAGGGGGGGGGGGGGGGGGGGGGTCTTGTCGATAGTTAAAAGTTTAAACGACCATCGCATGGCTAGTCAGAAGTTCGAATTCTTCTTGCATCGATGGTCAAAAATTGAAATTCGTATTACAATAGTGGTCAAAGTTTGGAGCTACAATCGATTTAGTAGTTAAAAGTTTGAATCAAATCGGCTTTGGTGGTCAACTGATGGAATTTCTATCGAGTCGGTGGTCAAAAGTTCGAATTCCCATAGCTTCAGTGGTCATGATTTTGAATTCCCATGGCGTCAGTGGTTAAAAGTTTTAATTTCCACGGAGTCAGGTTTTTAAAAGGGATCTGGGTTCTGAAACTGTCTAAACATCATATTCTAAAAATTGATATTATGAAATGTATCGGAAGAATAGCTAGCCAATGTTATTTTACCACATCAGCAATTGTGTCGTTTTGTGTACATAAACTTAGATCTAGCACCATATGCGAGAGACGTTTGCCTGTCGGGCTAAGGTTTGGGGTATGAATCTTCTTCTTCCTCATGTGTCAATATTTGTTTATGCCGCTAGGAGTCACAGCTCAGCAGAGGGGCGCGATTAGTCGCTTGATGTGCCGTGATGTTATGAAGCCTCAAGGTGTGATTGACTCCTTCAATCCATATTTTCTCGGTCTTCCCCTGCCTCTTGGTATTTCGATTTTCAGGTTGTACGCTCTCGCTGCTGGCATCGTTGGCTTCATTCTCATCAGAAGACCAAACCATTTTATTCTTTGTTTCTCAATTAATTTGACGATGGGTGTTGTTCCAACAGTTCTCATGATCACGTCGTTGCTCATTTGGTCTCTTCTGGTTTTATTCACAACCATTCTCAAACATCTCATCTCACAAGTGGTTAGTTATCTTTTGTGTTCTTTTGACAATGTCGAAGTCTGACATTGGTAACCTAGAATTGATATAAATATTGTATTTATATCTTCAGCAATGTGAATGTGAAAAAAAAAAAAATACATTTGAATCCAAGGTCAACCCAACCTAAAGTGGGACATGTCTAGGACAGTCAAGTTCGCTAGCGTGATAAGTGTTTCTATGTGTCTAGGAATGTCAAGTTGGCTAGCGTGATAAGTGTTTCTATGTGTCTAGGAATGTCAAGTTGGCTAGCGTGATAAGTGTTTCTATGTGTCTAGGAATGTCAAGTTGGCTAGCGTGATAAGTGTTTCTATGTGTCTAGGAATGTCAAGTTGGCTAGCGTGATAAGTGTTTCTATGTGTCTAGGAATGTCAAGTTGGCTAGCGTGATGAATGTTTCCATATGTCCAGGAAAGTCAAGTTCGCTAGCGTGATAAGTGTTTCCGTATGTCCAGGAAAGTCAAGTTGGCTAGCATGATAAGTGTTTCCATATGTCCAGGAAAGTCAAGTTGGCTAGCGTGATAAGTGTTTCCATATGTCCAGGAAAGTCAAGTTCGCTAGCGTGATAAGTGTTTCCATATGTCCAGGAAAGTCAAGTTGGCTAGCGTGATAAGTGTTTCCATATGTCCGGGAAAGTCAAGTTGGCTAGCGTGATAAGTGTTTCCATATGTCCAGGAAAGTCAAGTTGGCTAGCGTGATAAGTGTTTCCATATGTCCGGGAAAGTCAAGTTGGCTAGCGTGATAAGTGTTTCCATATGTCCAGGAAAGTCAAGTTGGCTAGCGTGATAAGTGTTTCCATATGTCCAGGAAAGTCAAGTTGGTTAGCGTGAAGAGTGTTTGCACATGTCCAGCTTTCTAGTTATTTGCTGTGTTCATTCGTTTCCACAGGGTTTATGGACTGGGAGCTGCCAACATAGCTGCACGAGTGGGAGCAGTGATCGCGCCATTTGTAATAGACTTGGTAAGTATTGTACAGGGTTCCAGATAATTTACTCGGCGGCTGTGGCTCAGGCATTGCGAGCACGCTTCGTAATGATTGGGTACCGGGTTCAATCCCAGCCGCGGAAGCTTTGTCTTGCGTTGGTTTCTGACGTATTAGCAAATAATTAAAAGTATAATTTGCCTAGAACAACCAAACAGCCAAAAATATGCTAGGGTTGGTTCTGCGACGTCCTGTAATGGATACGTAATCAACTTTCCTTCCCTCCACTTAACATTTCCTAGTAACTGCACAAGTCTTGCGGTTCTAAATCCTTATTCTGAACACCCCCTCCCCCTTATATAGCCCAATAAAGTTGTAAATATTGGCAGCAAAGACAGTCTTCCATCCAAAATAATTATGCCTATGATAACATTTATGACTTTTAGTTCGAAATCTTTTATGTTTACTTGTGTCATTTAGTTAGCCTACCCTATGGCTAAACCGTCTAGCTCTGTGTCCGCTAGTCCGCTGTCTATGCCAGGGACTAGCACCTCTGACGTACTATTTATGTGCCTCTAGACTTAAATATGAGAATAATATTGGTTTTCATATAGGCAAAAAAATGGGATTATAAAGGCCATACTTTTTTCATCGGTAAGTTGATTTGATTCTATGTATGGCTATACCAACATTGTGTTACCAATGCCAAACTTGGGCTCTAACAAAAGAACAAGAACAGAAACTTACAACGTGCGAAATTTGTTTGAGATGTTTGAGAAAAGCAGTCAACAAAACAAGAAATTACCATAAAAACTAGAAACACTTGGACAGGACAACAAACCAGGTACAGGCATTTCGCCCGCCAGCTACCGAGCTGAATGCGGGGTGCGATAATGTGAGCTATGGATATCACGGGGAATACTCATTATCTCTGTGTCCCGAAATGTGGCTGTAAATTGTATATTACGAAAACTTGAAGCAAGTTGTTGCCACGAAATGGCGATGTGCTTTATGCAGTAATGCGTGTGCACTTTCTAGTTTGTCGTAACTGCTGCTTCTATTATCTATGAATAGCAATTCTGTTAAGATACCGTAGATGCTGGTACCTCTAACGGTTGTCTTATGTGAGTTTATGTTAGTTTCAGCTTTATAGCAAACGGGTCACCCCATAGTAGCTCCGCTCGTGTGCCAACGAAAAACACACATAATGTTAATCACAGTCCCTTGTGGAGAGATTGACAGACTGCTGTCTCAGTATATGCACTGGCATACACACGCATTAAAAGCATACGGTAGCCATCAGAAGTGCTAACACAAACAGTCCGACATTAGAAATGCAGTTCATCATCGACGGTAGCAGAGGTAACCAACAAATCAGCAGTTGCACACGCGATCAATTTAAATCACATAAGGGCACCACCAATATTGTGACGACAGACCAAGCGCCATTTTTAAAATCTGCAATTCACACACCACGTGTGTCACAGTCAAAAAACATTCCAAATGAAATCCGCAGCCCACGAGGTCGCACCATGCACTCAACTCAGAAGCTGGGCGACAAAACAATACCCTTTGTCTACAGATGGAGCCAAAATGCAACGGCCACCGTCTGGCAGAAGCAAAAACGTTGCCAAGACTCAAAACAGTGGCTGTGCCTAGCGTTTATTTTGACCGGACTTGTAGTCTGTTAAAGTCTTGGGTTGTTGCATCCCCTAGGCCAGCAGGTCTTATGTCTTTGATGCGCGTGCGATCTGTTGGAGTTTGCCAGAACTTCTGTCTGGCGTTTCATAATGGGAAGTTATGGGTATTGTGTGCTTGTTTTCATTGGCGCGGTAACGGAGTGATAAGGAATAACTGGTTTGCAATGAACTGGAACCCCAGCAAATTAGTAGTAGTAGTAGATTTTTACTCCACCAGGACATCACACAAGCGATAAACACCCGATGACACAAAGTGGCACCATGTGGATGAGGATCACCCGTGGATAGATCCCAGAAACCGCGTTCAGCCATTAGACCATATTGCGGCCCCTGGAAAGAGCCAGGGTTGGGCTTCAAATAACGAAAAATTGCATCTTACAAGGAGATGATTGGATTAGGTAGAAAAAAAGAGTTGCCCCAGTAAATAGCATTTATCCCCTAATATACAAACACCCTGTAAGCTGTTTGAAAGAGCGATCTGTAGGCTGTACTATACAAATACAACTATTCAAGCTGTGTGAAAAATAGTTGGGCTTTCCTATTATGCGTACAAAATTTAGTAGGCTATGTGAAACAACCATCTGCATCCATTAATATACAAACACCACCGTGCTATCTCTACGAAAGTAATTTGTGCCAAAAATTATCTTTCTCTATTTTATATTCCCTGGATATTAATCATATTATTTTCTGTCTCCCAGGAGAACCGAGCCAGGGCATCGTTCGTTGTGATGAGTTGTCTGCTAGCCGTCGATATTGTCCTGTGTGTTCTGACACGGGAAACTAAACAAGTCAACACTGCTGCATCTTCTGTCAGTATTGTCGTTGCTAGAAAGCAGCAGGATCAGCAGACACACAGTGTCGACATGAACAATGAGCATGGTCTTGGAAATGAGAGCTCCACCGATGATCCTAACGCCAGCAAGAAGCATTCTGCATTAGAAGCTAGAGACTCAGTCCTTGATACAATAGACGAAGAGACTACGAGCAATGAGTCCGACCAGACAGCTGCAGAAACCTCAAGTCACGACAATGCTGTTGTTGAAACTGGCGATGTTGCTCTAACAATAGAAATGACAGATGATTCAGTAGCAACTACTGCTTTAGAAAAAACCAAGACAGATGTTAGTAAAGATAAATTTCCTAAGAAAGATAAGAAAAGGGACGCCAAGAATAAAAAAGCTGCTAAAAAAGCTGCTACAGAAACAGACAGTCCGGTACCAAAGCCAAGAAAAAATAAGTTGGAGAAAGTTAAAAATGCGGAATTCCTTACTGCGAAGTCAAAATCAAAAGTGAAAGATGACTCCCCGCCATACATTGAGTCTAAATATCACAAAAATATCAGGTATTCAATATACTAAATCAACAGCTACAGATAAGTTCTCGGAGTACATTGACTCAAAATGCAACAAAAACATCGGATATTGTGCTTACGAAAGATACCACCACGCCTTACATTGATACAGCAACAGAAGAACATTCAATATTGTTTATACGTGTGATTTCGTTGTATGTAGCTGAAACATATAATTTGCCAATTGTATTTCACTTCAGCTCTCATTTTAATCTTAATCTTCCATAGAACCTCTATATTTATTTGTCCTTCTAAGAGATACGATATCGTCTACATATCCAGATTGTCAGATCATTAGTTCGATTTTGTAATCTTTTGGTCTCCATGCATCTATCTATCAATTATTGTCATACGTCGTTGATATCTTTAAATATGTTATTTATTTCGCTGGTCTCATTTTACTTTCTGATAGTTTGTCTTATCTAGTTTTCTAAACAACTGTTGATCAGTTTTCTAATGTTAACTGAAGACTAAGAAGTTTTGCTGTAATACATTTAAAAAAAAAAGTGTTTCTGTTGTGCCGAAAGAGTTGGCGTGTGAGTCTTAGGCATTGTGAATGACATTCATAATTCGAAAGCACCTCGTTGGATTTAATCTGCGAGCGATTTGACAGATCTCACTGCGTTACTGTCGACAGTGATAGCAAGAGTCGATCGTGCAGGGAGCAGTAGCAAACAGTTTAACGCAAGCTTGCCCTTGTAAGATCACAAACCGCCAAACAAGGGTGAGATTAATTCTGCATTTTTTTGTAAAGGGTACACAACAAACTTATAAGCAGGACTGATGATTTTGTAATACAGAAAAGTATGTGTACAATACTAACAGATTTAGTCTGTAATGCGATGTACACTGATGTGTACATACTGAAAACGTGTTTATGTAATGATTTGACAAATGGATCTGTAATCGGTTTTAGAATGTGAATATAATATTTTGACAAACGGATCTGTAATTTGTTTTTAGAAAGTTAGTATTTTATGTTGATACATGAATCTGTTGTACATTTTACAATGCACCTTTGGCTCAAGGAAATGTTCAGCTATTGTATTTTAATTATTGCGATTGTAACATATGGACAATGTATGGATATTAGAAGTAAAACTGCCCTATATGCCTGATGGGATAAAGTCTCGTGATTGTAATTCGCGTGAAAGTTGCATTTGATCTCATCAGATAAACGGATAAGACCCGTGTCCTGGTAAACTATAGGTTTCTGAGTCGGCCCTATGTGGTACGCAATTTTTAGTTATTTGAAGCCCCACCCTGGCTTGTGCCGGGGGCCCTGAATATAGCCGGGCCATAAATATGGCCTAACGGCTGAAAGGGGTTTCTGGGACCTCTCCACGGGTGATCCTCATCCGCATGGTGGCACGTTGTGTCACCTAGTGTTTATCGCTAGAGTGCTTTCCTGGTGACGTACAACAAGAGAGAGAGAGAGAGAGAGAGAGAGAGAGAGAGAGAGGAGAGAGAGAGAGAGAGAGAGAGAGAGAGAGTCCTGGTAAACACAGCAAAGCGACAACAACAAAGGAATTAAATTAAATGAGTAGTGAAACTTCTCCGTAAGTGGAAAGTGAGTGGGAGCGTGTAAGTGAAATGACCACCTCATTTCGTAAAACCAAATCCTGCTGATTTATTATTGCTGTTTTTGAACCAAGTCCATGTATAAATGTTCAGAAGTGTAAGACTTGAAAACTGGAGACTGGTTTTGGCTTGTTTCCATTTCTGCAGTCAAGCAGCAAACACTTTCAAGCAATATTCAATACATCCTCGTTAGGACGTAATTTTTTGTTATTTGAAGCTCCGCTCTGGCTTTTGCCAGGGGCCGAAATATAGGCAGGCCATAAATATGGCCAATTGTCTGAACGCGGTTTCTGGGACCTCTCCACGGTGATCCTCATCCACATGGTGGCACTTTGTGTCACCGGGTGTTTATCGCTTGTGTGGTGTCCTGGTGGGGTAGAAAGTCAGTCAGTCAGTCAAACACTTTCAAGCACATTTCTGGGATTTTTCAAGCGTTGCATGCAAGCGTGGAAGACCAAGGGAAACCCTACGTAGAACTATCATCAGGGAAGGCTCGCTCATGGGCCACTCAAACATCCAAGACCTACAACAGATTGCAACGAACCTCCATGCACGGAGAGTCATGACCTCTGCCCTATGTGCCGCACTCGACACAAGAGGAAAGACTAACTAACTAAGCATGCAAGCAATAAAAGTACAGGTTTACACACCTTCAGGCGTATTAGGCATATAAGGCTAGACATATATTTTATATACCAATCGGTACTTTGATCACTGATGTGGGCAGCACTACGCCAGCCGCCGTTACTAACCAGTACTTATGTGATTACCCAGTCAAGACTAGTCCGACTGCCTCATTACCCGAACCCACTACTATTCTATCCGATGGTAAGGGTCTAACCACTACAGCATGGCGGCTTCCGTGTGCAAAAAGACGGTGCTTTATTAATATCCTACCCCAAACAGGGGAAATCAGCAGGTCACGGGACAGTCTACAGTTTCAGGGGTTGTTAGATAGGCTACATGCAGTCGTGGGACCTAGGCTGCACTCTCTCGTGGGATGTAGGTGGGTTGGGGTTAGGGCCAGTTCTAGATGTTTTGGGGTCGTTAAATGCATCAAACAGTCGGGAAATCCAGTCTTACCACCATCTGTTTGACTGTCATGTAACGTCATCTGGGGTAGGATATTAATAAAGAACTAAGAAGACTGCGCATTATTTACCCACATATGAGTAATTTGATGATTCGCTACTAATCGTGTTTTTATAGGAAAGTTTCAGGGAAGTTTCAACCTACTTCATTCCCTCTGTAATAACATACCACACAAGAGACGAAAGGGAACTGCCGCGATGTAGCGGCTAGTCGCTCGCCTGTTGATCCAAAGGTCGTTGGTTCGGGTCCTGATTGAGCCGCATTTTTTCTCTCCAAAAATGACCCTGGCTCCCAGGTCAAGGTTGTCGAAATTTTCTTTTTCAGATATACCAATTGTTGCATGACTGACACTTATTAGACAGTAATATTACGTATCTCTTTTTTCTTCATGTCGCTGTTGGCACAAGGAATCCACAAGTGATCTCCATTGGTGTCAGTTTGTTGCTTTTCTACTCGTGTTATTCCACGTCAGTTTGAATATGACATGAGGGTGCAACCTGGAGCTGCAAGAAATGAAAATGTCCATAAGAGGACAAGACGTTGCATAAAACAACACAGAACAGGCGTCATCAGTCGTTTTACACTTGTGGAGCTTTTGAGGTGGAGATCGGAGCATCTATGGATCTGACTGGAGTGCTGTGATGACAATCCTTTCTAATCACTAATTACTATTCCTTCATGGCCTTTTCTGCTGTCTTTCTCCGGGTTTCTTTAGGTCGTCCACGTCTCGCCTTTCTTCCGTCTGCCATCCAACGTGCCGACGTGTCAGGAGGCATTCAGCAAGCAGGTCCCAAACTGTCTCTATCGTCTTCTTTTTATTAGGAGTGCCAGTGTTCAACATTGTGTCTGCTTCTTCGGTTGTTCACTTGTAAATCTTGTTGACCTAAAAGCAAGCAGTGGCAAACCACTGGACATAAAATTGCCTGCAACTACCTTTGTAGACATGGTCTGTTTGATCTGTTGTTTTGTGGTGAGTGATTTTTGTCTTCAGTTTCTGATATAAATCACTCATGACAACTAATAGTTTATATGTGAAGATATTACTTACATGTTGGTATCCTTACCCTGTTGTACATACTGTTGAGTATGCCACATATACAATAATTAATATGGGGTGTTTCTTATTTTCATAATGTGACCATTATCATCCCTGTCGCTATGGCGTAGCTGGTAGACGCTCACTTCTGGCCTAAAGGTTGTGAGTTGAAACCGTTTTGAGTCGAACTTTTTGGGGGGTTTAAAAATGACCTTGGCTGGCAGATCGACCCCGCCTCAAATGTGTACCAGGTAAAGTGCCTGGGAAGTAAAGGTGTCCGGGATGATGTTGACCACATCATCCACCAAGTGTGGTGATTGGTTTATAAAATATGGGTCTAGCACTATATGCCGAATAGGCCAACTTGCTTTTCAACGGATCCTGTACTCTCACCATCGTCATCATGTGCCATACCGATAAAGCGTAGGTGGTTTTTGTTTGTCAACTCACATGATTTCCGCAGTCTGGGACCAGGTCTGTAATCCTGGTCATGCCGTACACCATTCATATGTCTTCCACTTGCTCTGTTCCCACCATGTTTGCC